>MJUT01047049.1:18889-48973 GCA_002080005.1 Gigantidas platifrons
TTCCTAATATGTGCAGCAATATACCAGCTTCTCCTGCATATGGTGTTTACATCTCGCAATTGATTCGTTATGCAAGGGCCAGTAGCAATTATTCTGATTTCTTGAAACGGCATCTTTATCTGAAAAACAGGCTACTGGACCAGGGCTATAAAAAGATTCGCCTTATTGGATCTCTTAAAAAAGTTTATATTCCGATATCAAGATCTTGTCGAAATTTACTCTCTCTCTGCAGATACAATGGTGAAAGATGCATTTTCATAGAATGAAAATGAATAAAGATAAGGATTTAATATACGTGGTTTACAATGTCAAAAATATGTGTTGTGAATGTGTGACGTAAAAATATTTTTGACATTTACTGACGTAATTAAAATACTTCAAAGGACTCATAGTTATTGATGGAGATGGTTCACGAGATATATTAGATACCCTCCTAATTGAATTTAATACTGTGTTGACTACTGTTTTACCTATTTTGTTCCAGTATTGTTATATATGCTGTTATAGTTTTCTTTACATTCGGTAAAAAACTCCTGAGAGCTTGTGTTTATTATTATACAAAAACCGAATTCAAATAAAGTTTTCTTATCTTATCTTATAGTGACAACCGGAACCTTTGAACCGTACTGAAAGCGAGAGGTTTGGCGCCGTGAAATCTGATTCAATCCACCATTTCTTTAGAAATGCCTATACCAAATCAGAGCCATTGCGGTTTTCCTAGTTTTCGGATGTTGACGGATTTTGTCTGTTTATTGATTTATGAGTTTTGACTTTCCCTTTATAAGATTGCTCGGTGTTCGGTAATTTTGTTATTACCCTTATGTATACTATTGTCGTGTACTCAATAAACAAATTACTAATCACTTTACTTATTACACGTTAACAGACTTTTAATCCGTTGTTTTATGGACACTTTCAGTGTAAATGAACACTCTATGATTTATCTACACTTTCATCGTTAATAAACACTTTATTATTCCGTTTTAGAATACATATTGGCAGTGCAAATGCACCATTTAATATTCAGTTTGCCTATATACATGTACATATGCACACGTACAGCTTAACAGTTTCTTATTCACACATGCAAAGGAAATAAACACGAGAGCCTATACACAGTGTTACTAAACATTTTATTATTCCTTTTTTTCTGAGTACACTTACAAAGTAGCTAAACACATTACAGTACAACCTGCTCCAAAAATACATTCCATAAAACAAATCCCGACATTGAAGATGCAAATGGGATAATCAGTCAAAAAAGTACAGATAATACCATAAGTAAACGAAAAAAAGCAAAAGGGCAACATATGGTCTACAATTCAAGCTAAACACTGGACAGAAAACTAAAAAATGAGAAAACACGAATACCACAAAACAAAGCGGGAGTGAACTCAGGTTTGTCGGAGTAAGCTGTTTCTGCTCCATTAGTGTCATCTGATATAAGTCTAGAGAGGAAAGGATGGGATTGTTACCAAGACAATAGGAACATACTCATGATCAGTTGTGACAGATATTCCATAATAATTAACCAAGTCTTGGTGACTTCTTTATTCTGTTTCCTCTGATTAATTGCACCAATCCTTAATACACAAGCCAATTACATCATAACAAATATATTTTCTATTAAGGTATATATTAAAATGTTTGTTCTGGAAATGACAGAAAAAGAGATAATAGTGATTGATGTTTTACTCTAAGTGAGCAATTTTCAGCCATATCATGACGAGACTAACTTACATTTTGATTATGATGATAATTATGTCTGCTTTGTACTTGACCAATACGCTTAGCTGGAATTGGATAGTGCTAGCTCACTGAAACAAAACTCCGCGAATAGACATGTCGCTCAACTCGAACGCATTATTCTGATTCCATGTCAACCAATCCTTGTTCTTACTGTGCTTATCGGAGAAATAAAAAGAAAACAAAAACACATTGCAGGGGATCGAATCCATGACCTATCGCACTCGAGGCAAACACGCTAACCATTACACCACCGAAAACAGATAAAAGTTTAATTTACTAGAAAGGTACGTTTTATTTTTTTGCAGGCGTTTCTGAGGAATCGCTTATGGAAAAACCCAGTGAACTGCAAATTGGAAAGATAGTTTCACAGTTGACATTCCCACAGTTAAAGTCTGTCTTAATTCACTTAGGTTTATCATACAGCGAAATTGAAACAATACAATCTGATTATCAAGGGAATAATCAGAATATTATGTTTCTATGTCTGCAACTCTGGAGACGTAAACAGTTGTATGCAACGTTAGCAGACATCAAAACGGCACTCGAGAAGGAAGAAGGAGATACCCACATATTGTGCAAGGTAAACATGCTAGCATGTCGTCTCCTTCCTTAACATAAGAAATATTTGTTTATAAACGTGAAAGGAGCCATCAAGAATGGACAATACAAATACATGGGCAACATTGGGAAAACAAGACACAGAAAGAAGACAAACAAACAAATAAAAATCAAAAGGAAACACAACACAGAAAAAAAGATGAGCAAAATGGTTCAAACCAAACACCAAGGGTGACACCAAGTGAATGGTAAGCAGTTCCTACTTCTTAAAAGACAACCATGTTAATCATATAGTCAATATGTATTTTCAATCATTGAATATATGCTATTGAATTTCATGACACAAGCAAAAACTTATACTACTAATATACCAATAAACCACATGACATACAATTTGTTTAATTGAACCAGCTGACGGATAATTTGTTAACAAACCGGATGCCACATATTATGTACATAGACCGTATGACATACAATTTGCATATAAACCAGATTGCGCATAATCTTTGTAAAGACTGGATGACATATAACCTGCACATAAATCGGATGACATACAATTTGTGCGCAGTGTAACAACACTTTTATTCAATAAAACAACAAATTCAATTTGATGTGAAACCAAAAAAGATTGGAATATACAAACACAAAAAAAAAAACAAAAAACAAACAAAACTAAACACTACATGGTTTAATACCATTGTCTCCGAACGGAACAAACATGGTCTGGTTTTTGCTTGGCAAATGTTGTGCAGTGTTATAATCCGAGGTAAAGGTTACAATGAGGTCTTAATTTAAGTAGTTAGAGGATATCAAAGTGGTAATCAGTAATCCTGAAGGGTCAGCAGTTCTTGCTTGCTCCACATGTGGCACCTGTCGTGTTATTCTTGTTACAAAACCTAGTATTAATCATGAATGAAAGGACCGGATTGTGCTAATGACCTAACATCAAGGGTATTTTAAATATCATATTTGCTTATTATTATTTTAATTTCAGAATTAGTTGTAAGACACTTTATTTTCGAATTAGTTACTGAAATAAAACAAAAGCCGATGTGTCTATATTAAATAAATGTGACATATATTTCAGATTTTCAGAAATAAATGCATGAAGACAGGTGTGTATAAAATTTCAAACACTTCCTATCGGGATACATAAGTTCATAAGTTGGGGATAGGGGTCATGGTTGTGATCATATTGTAGTTGTATTTACAGCTATATGTGCAATCAGTTCGAACTCCGTTTCTGTCGAGGTGTATTCGAGACAACATTATATGATACAGTTTGTCAGTAACCTTCGACAGGTCGGTGGCTTTCCTCGGGTACTCCAGTTTCCTTAAAGGAAAAGGCCATGGTCTTAACAAGTTAGCGTGGAAATTTAAATGACAGTAAATAAAAGACATTTGTGTTAATGAATGTTAAAAATAGTATACCGTAAGGTAGAATTTAATGATTGAAATTGCCTGTAGCACCAATAATTGGGGCTTGCCATTTTACAAAACTCTTTAATGTGGAGGAGACAAAAGTCACAATGAGATCGTAATCTATTCTCGGATTTATCCTGCCCGTGACGTAGTAAAAGTCGGTATATATCAGCATTGTATCAGTTGCAATGTTATCATTAAAAATTATGTAAACCGTAAAATAACGTCGTATATTTATCTTTTGATATTTACAATATCATTATGACTTCATGTCAAGCATTTTATTGCACTAATGAAAGGAAAAATGTGAGAAGAATTTTTTTTTGTAATTACCGGTCAGGAGGACTATCCATGTCAACACATCGACCAGTGACCACGAAAAACACGGGAAAGTACGACAGCATTGGGGACAAAAAAAGAAAAAAAACATGTGTAAGCATAAAACGACTTAAAACTGACAGTTATTTAACCTACGGCCAATCACGTAAAACATGAAATTATACGTAGAACACCATCTTTTTCACCGTACAAATAAACTCCTTTGTTTTATGAAAATGTAACATGGGATGGGAATATTAAGAACAAAATTAGAACGATATACAATTATAAACATTGTATTGCAGTTGATCTGATATTAAAACATAACCAAACGGGCACGATGTTGAAAAGAGTCAGATACATGTTATTTATTCAACTAACATGATCTGACTGCGTGACGTCACATGAAGAGGTGTCATGGCCGCTTACGCTACGACAGGAAATTCCAAATATCCATATTTTTAATTGGGTATATTAATGTTAATAAAGGTGTTTTTTTTTAATAATAAGTTATTTAGGAATAACAAGTTATAATGAATTGAATTAAAACAACTTTTCAACTGACTGGTCTTTTCCTTTAACCAATTAAAACTGACCGCCACGATATAACTGAACATGGAGAGGATTTATATAGGCTATTGCCTGCTATTCAATCCATTTCATTTAGTTATGAATAAAATATGTTTAAATTAATATAACTGAAGCATTGTTGAAAGCGTCTCTAAACTCCATAACCCAATCCAAACTTATCCTGATACCGAGCTCACCATTCTTTGTTTTTATCTCTTAAAGATGCGTGTATAGTGGAGAAGCAGCACATACTAATTTTATAGCCTTTGTTTTGATCCGTGACTCGAATCCACGAACACCCGCAGTTGAGCTCAGCACGATGACCATTCCACGGCCGAAGCTTTTATCGATATCTACTGGATATTTATCATATATTGATCATCGTTTTATTTCATGATATTTAGGAATGATTGATAATAATATATGTTCTCATTAACTCATCTTATCTCATTGTTGTCAAGTTTGATATGAATATTAACGTATCTGATGGAAGATTTAATTTTGTATTTTAAGGAATAAACAGATCACTTTGCTATTTCATTTGGTAAAATCGTTCAGATTACCTCCCTTTATTTGAAATAAAATTTTCCTGTGTTTTGTCTTGATATTTATTATATATTGTGCATTATTTTTTATGTGAAATCAGTGATTATGTAATACAGAGTGAATATATTTTAGTTGCTTCATTATATAGATTGAATAAAAATATGCATGCATCGTAAAATTTTAGCTTGGGAAATTCAAGATCAATGCATCAGAGAGATGTTGGCAAAATAGAATCATTGCTGAATTATACAGTATTATTATATGACTATAAATACTTCTTTTATCTGATTGGCTGACGTCCCTAGAAACGTTCTTTGATAAAACGTTATACTCACCTCACGCGACATAACGCGCGGTGAATATAACATTGCAACGTCTTGCACCATACGAATGCAAAGAACACGTCGTAATAAAAACTTATTTTAAGGGTAAAATCAACATATAAAATGTGTCATATAATAAAACAATTAATGACTTTCAATTCGATGGATACCAGGATTTACTAACCCAAGAATAATATATTTACCTCGGATCACTGGCCTCGGTAAATATAATGTTCCTGAGTTAATAAATCCTTGTATCCACCTCATTAAAAGTCATTAATTGTATAATATTGCTAAGGAGTTTATCAGACTGACTGGTTTGATTAGGTTTTACTATATTGTTGTCGTAATAAAACAGTTTCAAAGTCCAATCAAGAAATATAATAGGAACAGGCATTATATTTTAATTGCTTCATCATTACATTTTAATAAAAATATGCATGCATCGTAAAATTTGAGCTTGGGAAGTTCAAGATCGATGCATAAGAGAGATGCTGGCTAAATAGGAACACTGCTGAATTATATAGCAATATTGATTGGAAGTATATCTGACTGAGTGGTTTGATAAGGTTTTACTATCTTGTTTGCGAAAGAAATAGTTCCAAATTCGAATAGAGAAATAACTGAAAGACATGTACTCGATATCCCGAACACAATTACATGACCGTTCACTTTCCTGGCTTGGTACAGACATTTCAATGAACATAATTGGTGAGGTTATACTGGTTTCATGTAATCAAACTTCCCATAAAGTACTTATAGGGAATTTTGTAGATTTTGTATCAGTAGGCGTAAGAAATAAATTAATCATTTGCATAATAAATAAATATGTCACATGATAGGTAAGCACAATCTCCTGTTGCTGACCGAATTTATGGTAAAAACTTATGAGAGTTTGTAATAGCAAAATAAGTTTAAACAGTGATAATGAACAATTCCACCACAATGAAGAAAACGAGCAACCACCCCTTACCTCAAATCATTAGAACCGCATCGGTGGTGTAATAGTTAGCGTGCTTGCCAGGAGTACGGTATATCTTTGTTCGAGTCGTGGTCGGGCCAAACCAGTGACTATGAGTTTGTATTATCTGCTTCTCCATTAAGTACACAGTGCAGTGGAGTAAGTACAAATACTCGTTAGCTCGCAATCAGGATAATGTGTTCAAGCAAGACTATGTGTGTACACACGGACTGTTGTTACAGTGAGCTGGAGCTATTGAAAAAAGTAAAGAGAAACAATTAATCGTGTCGGTCTAGTACAAAGTTGATATCATTGTCATCTCATAGAAATACAATTCGACCTCGTAAAAATATAACAGAGAAGTCGTAGATACACACTAAATCGATACCCCTAACACGTAAATACATGGACACTAAATTGCATGGTTTAGAATATACACAATCCACAGTGGCGGGGTTAAACTAGCTTTGTGGGTCCAAACCCCTCTTAATGAAATGTTAATTGTTTCTTATTGTAGAAATTCCGTTTCAAATTCTGGAGCAACCACCAACAGACAGAGATGTAGACCGAATTGCCTCACAAGTGATAAAAAGTAGCTTGTTGCTTAGTGTTCATCTGGGAATCGAGGCTTCTGTCTGGCTTGGGCTGAAAGAGGAATCTAATAAAATTGTACATATAAACAGGTGCATATTGTACAAATGGAGAAATGAACATCCTGGAAAAGCTAAATGTCGGGAACTAGCTCAAGCTCTTTGTAATATTGACATGAACATTGATGCTATCTTATCTGATGGACTAGATCTTACGCAACCATAGGTTGTTGTATTTCTTGGTTTTGTTATTTGTTTGTTTTTTTGTCTGTCTTTTTTGTTTTATTTTGTTTTGTTTTGTTTTTTGGTTGTTTTTTTTGTTTGTTTGTTTGTTTGTTTTTTTTTTTGCTTTTTTGTTATTTGTGTCTTCACTTTTGTCACACAGTAAAGTTTTCCAAATTAAGCCATACAATCAAGGAAATTTTCAAACATGTTTTAGAAAGACTGACGAGATTAATTTACTGTGATAACTGCCAATTGAGTCAATTGGGGAGGAGGTAGATGTTCTACATTTGTATATATTTTTGTGAGAAATCTTCGTTTCTGATTAGTGACCAGAAAGTAGTATTTCATTCGAATTCACAATGCATTTAGTGAGAAAGTTGACCGCTGATAATTATTATGACTTTGTTTTAACAATATAACTGTAATTTTGTATTTTGACTTGTTCCCAACTTTTAGCGACACAGAGATCGACCAATTTTTCTTAAAATTTGTCATTATGGCATGTCATTCAACTTACCAATATGTCTTATTTCTTTAGGTCATGAAAGTTCCTAGAATCACATTCTCAAGTCGATAGTATTTACTTATACTTGTTAATTTATAGGACTCGATTTCTCGTTGGCTAACACTTGTAATCGCTCTTAGTCGGTATATTTGACCTCCTTGGCTACATTGGCTATTGATGAAATTTGTTTTGCAAATGTGTACATTTTTTGTAAAATGGACATAATTTATTGTTTTATTGTTTTATGATCATGGAAGATATATGCTACAATTAAATTATATTTTTGGTATTTGTTAAAAAGTAGATTGTATCGATTTTTCGATACGCTGATTTGATTGATTAATGATTTTAGCTTCAATGGGCAAGCCTGCACCAGATATTTGGTTCTGTGCACAGAAATGCTATCGCAGCTTTAAAAAGCGACGCAACGTTGAATGTGACGTCCCTTCACTCTCATTTATTCTCATAGGCAGATGTTTTGTAAAAGAAAATTCTGAAATATTTGAAGTAAGATATTTTTTTACTCTTATTATTAGGAAATTTAAGGTTTAAATACATGTTTCGTTTTTCCAGAAGGAAAATCATTGTGTGGAATAATTGATTGCTAATTTTTTATGGAAATCGAAATTGCTAAAAAAAAAATTCAGATTTGATGAAACTGTTTAATATTTTAGCAAGCATTTTGTCTATGAGATATTGGAATTATATTGGTTATGAGTAAATTTTGTTTTTTTCACTTTTCTCCAGTTTTGCAAAAATCTGAAAGTTACTTATTTTGAAATAAACTTTTAATAATTCAACGCATATATTACTATCGTGGTTTTTTGTACCTATCTTGTTAAGATATGTGACATATCTAATTCACCCGAAATCCAAGACATATACAACTGTCGAAGGTTTTCGTGCCTGTCTTGTCCAAAGTTAGATAGAAATGAACAATATTAAGCCAAGACTTACATCACTAGCTATGTTGTTAGTATCTATCTTGTTAAAATCTGAGTAAGATATATAAAAACTTGACATTGTTGTGCTTACTCCTTGAACAATCCCTAACGGTTATATAACATTTGTTTGAATATTAATTTTGAGAGTATCGTTTTGTTTTGAATACATTTTGAATATGATTAATTACTAAGCACATCTGACATAATATCTGTATTAGTATTAAGTCAGTAAACACTTTCGATTGTAATGGATATTACTCATTTAGAAAGGCAGAACAATTATAAGAACTGGAAACGAAGTCTAATAAAACTAGAAACCAGGTCTCAATTCTGTTTAAACAAATATACAATCACAAAACACAACATTTACATAAACAAATTAAAGCCATAATATTGAGATATAAATTCATGTTTGTGCATAATAAGTGTATCTTATGACATATGTTTTGTTTAAATCAATAATATATTTCCACATGTCTTGTAAAGTTTCATGATATTGTAATTAATATAACTAGTACATTGTATCACATATCCTGTAAGGTTTCATGATAGTGTATATAAAATAGCTAGTACCTTGTATCACATATCCTGAAAGGTTTCATGATATTGTAGACAAAATAGCTAGTACCTTGTATCACATGTCTGTAAGGTTTCACGATATTGTAAATAAAATAGCTAGTACCTGATATGACATATCCTGTAAGGTTTCATGATATTGTAGTTCCAATGACCCGGTACCAACATAACGTGAAACATAACATTGCTCTACTTGTACATGCACAGTGACACAATCACTTTGTCACTATTTTATATCAGTTATATCTTGGTATATTTAATGGTTCTGTTACAGGAAACGGTTGAAAGTGGCGATAAACACCATAAACCCGTTGTTAAAGGATGTAATATAACCTGTTGTTTATTTCTCTAACTAGTCTGTTATATTACCATGAAAGAACTGAAATTCGGGGTATATAAATTATGCTTTTCATTGATAATGTTCCTGATGATGCCCAGAAATCACTATATTTCGCTGGATTCCTAAATATATGGATCGATCGATTCTCGAATTCCATTTTAAAGTTGATATATTTATATATATATAATTGCATAGACGTTCCTTAGCCCGTGTGAAAGGTTTGAATATACCAAAGAGGTTATTAGAAGCCGTATATCGAATCATAGACAATACAGAGGCCAAAAAAAAGGACAAAAGGACAAAGAATCATCTACAAAACATTACTCAGAAAACTAAGGAGCGAGCAGGAAGAACGTCACCAAAAAACCATGGGTTAACACAGGTGCTCCGGAAGATTATCCAGTTCCTGCTCAACATGTGACACTCGTCGTATTACTCTTTTTACAAACCCGGATATATTTACGTTTTTTCACAAAGCGTGGAGTTGCTAACTTATTGAAACACCAGTCTTTGGATACCTCCCGATTCAGATGCCAACATGCTTTGTTTTTACTCCAACATCTGCATACTTAGCAGAGAAGTAGCGAATACAAATTTTATATTTCTATGGTTTGACCTGAACGGCGATCGGACACGCGATCTTTCCAACGTGATGCTAATGTAGTATTATTATAATTCCTCCTCCAAATAATAATAATTAAGTACTATAGGGTTCTTCTATTTTATTTTCTTAGACACATATTATATATAAATATAATATACAATCATATCCCTGTAATTAAAATAAACAATATAAATACAAAGTCAGTGAAAAGAAAGATAACTCTTTCTAATATCTTATCAGGATTTCTGTAAATAAATACAATAACTCAATGTGATTACACAATTTATATTAAAGGTGACCTGGGGGTCATGAACTCATCGACATGTTTCGAGTGATGAAGCAAGCAAATACAAATATTTCTTTACGTATATATACATGTACATCTTATCTTCCGGAATATATATGGTATACAATAAATGTGAAAATGTAAATATAATGTGATATAAAAAATAAACAAAAGTAATGAGCATCATAATACGTAGAGTCAGCATAAGCTTCTTACACCAATTAATGCAATAAGCTAAATAACTTATTAACTAAATTAATTGATAAAAGCAAAGCGAAGCTAAGCAAAACAAAACAAAACAAAAACAAAGAAACAGTAAAATATAATACACTGATTCTTACCTCACATGAGGTGTAAAGGATTTCTTGATTAGATCTCCATGGCATAGGTGGTGAAATCAATTTAATATTACCTGTATAACAAAAGAGCCCCCTCCCAGAGTGTGTGCCGGGGTAGAATAGGCACCAGGTTTCTCCGTCCTAGAGGCACTAGTCCTCTAAAAGGGGTCATCCCCTCGGGAACCCCGGGGTATAGAAATGGGACCGAGAGCTTCTTCGTCTTGAAGAGGCGTCCGTCGGTTGTGCGGGATGTAGAAATTCACAGCCAACCCGTCCTTCGGATGAGACGTAAATAAAACCGAGGTCCCGTGTTGAGAGATTGCCACCCTCTTCGCACGTTAAAGAACCCAGTGTAACAGCTCACTATGAGCATTATGCTCATGATGAGTGGTCCATAAGAGACCTGTTGCACTGGCTAAATTATCCGTCCCTACCCATCACATTTCCTTGTTTCGAGTCTCGTGGCGTTTAAATTATTCTCGTCCTGAACATAGCTGAAAAATTGCTCGCTGAACGTTAAGCACAAATCAATCAATCAATCATATAACAAAAGAGTTCCTTTACTCGACTGTTTAATATATATATGACATTTTAATAAACAAAAATACACACACGACTGTTTTTATAAATGACTGTTTACCAATGATCTGTTTTGAAATCTTAATCGCGCTCACTCCTCCGACATTCTTAACAGTAAACTTGTTAGGATAATAAATTTAATTAACAGTTCATTTGTTAATTTAAATTATCAACTTAGATATATAGGCATTATTTACAAAATTTAAAAGGTTTAATCTGTAGTCAAGTTTATCATCTATTTTACACTTTCAACTATCATTCAGATGATTCGTATTCAAATTCATACAATTTCATACAATCCATTCATACAGGATAAAATTATGAATACGGACATTTAGTATCATAATAGATTTTAGAATAGAAAGTAACTGACCTTAGAAAAGAAATAAGTTCTCCAAATATTAGATTTCAACTTCTGAATTCTAGCTGTAAATTTCAATGTTGCACATAAATGTATCAAAGGCAATATGGTGTTGTATAGAATTAAAGACAATAGACAAAGGAATTTACCGCCAAAAATAGAAGTGACCATTGAAGATAAAGTAAGAGTGCGGTTCAACGAACCATGGATAGAAATGATTAGAGTTAAATATAGTAGAACCAGTTCGTGATTATGTCATGTCGGTCAAACAGGTCTATAGTAAAATCAATTAATCAAAATAATATCAATATACTTAATTACACTTTGTAATTAATCTGTAATAAAAGAAAGTAATTAAATAATTCCATTTAATTAAATTATTACCAATGACAATACTGAAAAATACTAGAAATACAAAAACTTATAAACTGGTTAAAATACAGGCTATCACACTAACACTTTAATAGTGAAACCATCGAGATAATTTGAACACAGAATAATTTTAATTTGAAATGTATTTCATTAGAGAATGCAATAGTATCCAATACTTGTACAGTCAAACTTGTATATAAAGGCCACTGAGGGGAACCTGAAAATGTGGCCATTGTGAACAGTTGTCCTTTATATACAAGTTAAAATTATACGCACTGTAGAAAAAATGGGACTGCCCTTTATAGACAGTGAATTGTAATATAGAGGTTTCCTTTAATGCAGCCTTGACTGTATATCTTACTTTGTTTAAAATAGTATTTGTCATGCGGCGGTGATAATAAATGTATAGAAAATAAGATAGCATATGCATTTGAAATTTGGAAGATTACCACAAAAAGTTGAAGTCAAATTGGTTCATTTTTTAACGTATATATGTTTATTAACTTGGTACAATATGACCTTTAGAGCATACGTGTCCGATTTCTTATCAGTGAAATTAATAGCTGAAGGAAATATTGTCAATCATTCTATTATTTTGTTCAATATGCATAATAATGCTTCTAGCTGAGAGGACAGGAGTAGTATAGTAACAAGCTGTCTATTGATATTATCATAACAATGTAGGAATGTCGGTCATCGCTGACATCAAGATAAAAAATATTGATTTTTCATGTCAAAAATTAAAATTATCTCATTATTGTTTCGTGTAGCAAAAATTGCATAGCTCAGGGAAAAGACATGACCACAACAGCTAAGGTTACATGGTCGGTTCTTAATTCGTTTCGCTATATGTATATGATACTCGGACTTTTGAAATCTGAATCCTGTATCGTTTTTACCACTGACAGTGTTTGACGAAGGTAAGCGTATTTATTATGATATATGGACAAATCTGAGCTGAACAGTTTGAAACATATCTGGTAGAGTAATACTTTTTGATTGGTAGAATAGTGATTTGATAGCTGACAACATGTGGTTTTAGCAGCTCAAAAAAAACAATAATAAAAAAAAACAAACAAACAAATTACCAGAAACGATCAAAAAAGGCTAGTGACAGTATGCTCACGAACAAAACTGTCTGTAATACTCGCATGTACAAAGTAATGAAATGTATAGTGTTTTGCAGATCGTTGTTTGTCCTTTTGTACTTTTTCTTAGGCCATTGTATTGTATGTTCTTCGAGATCAGGATTCTGATTGTCCCGTTGGTATCTTCAAACTCTCCTTGTAGATATTCGAGCCTTGTAAATCAATTGCAGGATAATATTTTATAGCAAATAGAAAATTCCAAATTTGTCACCACATTAAAATATTGAACAAATTATGGGATATAGCAATCTATGTTATTTTCGTTAATCTTTTCATGAACGAGGACCTCCCCCCTCTTTAGAGGAAGTTGTGATCATTTTTATACTAGGCATAGTATTACCAATCGTTCTAGTAAACCTACTAGGTCTTAAGCCCTTATGGATTTACTAACTTTAGTTCCTACAAATTAGTACTCATTTCTGTTTTATCTTTTTTGACAGGACCAGTAACGTTTAACGAGAAAGATGCTGCTAAAACTGTTGATGTTGACAGTGATCATAGTAGATAGTGTACTGGCAGGTGATAGTAAGTATATGCGCTCCTTTTCACAATCTAATTGTTGTTTGTTTATACAATATCTTTAATTATGGTTGGTTCTCATCATTTTAAAGACGAGATACATGTATAAACATTGGATCAATTTGATAATAAAAACGTAGATATCTAATTTAGTGTGTACGACTCGTTTCTGGAGCAACCTTTATAAAGAACGCTTACAGTCAACAGATTAGAAAACTCAATAATTCAAAGTCTCTGGTCGTATCATCTATTGGTTTAATTAGTTAATACAAATATGTCTTAATAATATATTGGTGTAGTAGAATATGCTGGCTCTGAAAATTAATACCTACTATTATTCTTGTAAATATTGATAAACTGAAATTACACTTAACATACACAAATGTATTCAGATGCTTGGAGGGGGGTTTTGGTGTTTAACGCCACTTTAAACAATATTTCATTTATATCGTGGCTGTCAGTTTTATTGGTGGAAGAAACCGGAGTACCCAGAGAAAACACTGACAAATTTTATGACATAATGTTAAGATGTTTGCACGAATAACTAGGATGAAAATATATGCAATTGTTTTAAAGGAAGTTGAGGAGATTTTGGGGTCAATTATGTTGACTGGCTAATCAAGTGCAATCACTTCTTTATTTTCAACCAATCAGAAGAAAGTATTTATATCAACAGCTATAATTAGCCTCTATCTCAGTGTAGCAGACTTCAGTTCAATATAATCAGTTCTGACTTGAATCGACCTTCAACTCTGTAAGCACACTAACAAAAAGCACTGCTTTTCACAATTTAATGAATCATCAAACATATTTTCATATCAAATGTAATCATATCAATCTACAAAAGATGTGATTCAGTTAACCTCAATAAACATTTTAATAATAATTCCCGATGATCAAAATAAGTTTGGTCCAGTGGCATATGTATATGAAGAGAGGACATAGGCTATTCCACTTGTGGGGCCCTAATCCAATACACACACGGCCAGAGGAAGAGCAAAGGTTTTCTAATGCAATTTTAATTGTCAAAAATATTATACCCATTGCCCGGATGCCATATTCTGAGGCCCTAATCTTCAGACTACCAAGTATGTAAGTAAACCCGGCACTGGTTATGTCCCATTAATAAATTACAACCAAACATATTGTTATATTTCTATCATTGAGATTTTACGAAACAACAAAAACACGATTCTCCTGGATTTTATTTTATTTGGTCAAGACGTTAATTAAATAGTTATTTAATTTCCATGTCTACTGGACAAAAAGGTTTGTCATTGTCTGTTCCTCTACTACAAATAATAAATAGTAATAAGCAAATAAGTGATGAAAAACAAAACGATATCCCCCCCCCCCCAAATGACTGAATAAAATTATTGTTGAAAGCTAAATCTCAATTGGTCATCCATTAAATGAAGTATGGTTTTCCCTTTGATACATACATTGACAACACACGTAATATGGCGTACTATTATTTTATTTTAGTATCTATGGACACCGCAGAGAATTGTGGAATGACCACAGATATATATGATGAAATGTTCACCATTCGATCACATGCCAACACACCCAACTACCGATGTGTTGTGACTATGAACACAGGTTATAGTGGTACTCATGCTATTGAAATTATAAGTGAGAACGTCCGTATCAATGACTGTGGTGTCAGACTTGGAATATACGATGGATCAAATATAGATGGGCATCAACTGGTAAGACATTGACTTGTGAATACTCTCCCGGAGCATCCGATCTCTCCCTCGTTTGTTAATGGGGTTCGCGTTTCTTGATCTATAGTTTTATGTGTAATGTTTCTCTTTTGTCATTGTGTTTTCTGTCCTTAGATTTACTGTTCTAATTACCACTTTGGTATCTTCAAACTTTTCATGATGCGAGACACTTTGTTTTTTTTCTTGTCTCATGAATATAAAATTAATATAATATCATATGAAATTTATTTTGTATTAATTCATGTACGAGAAGACGTTTCTAAGTTGTTAAACTTGTGCCTCATCCAATTGTTTATTATTTGATAATAAAATATGTTTAAAAAAAGGTGTAAAACTTGTAATAATTAAAGGTTTACATCAAGTTTAAAGTTGATCCGTCTAATTATTGGTAATTTTGTGTCATTTAAAGTTGAAAGTGGAAACACTTGCATGACCGCGTCATTTCACTAAGAGTGGAGGTTTGGGCCTTTAAGTATAAAACAATGAATTTGTGTTTTGTTTAGCCTTTTCAGTCCAATTTGCCATAACTTCAGTCTAATTAACACCAGGGCCTGGTTGTTCAACTTGTAGCTAAATTTTAACCAATGGTTAAAATGATAGCCTATGGTTAAAATTTAACAAAAGCATGGAATGCGTTGTTCAACTTATGGTTAAATTTAACTACTGGTTAAAGCATGGTTAAACTGATTAATATTTAACTACGGTATAGGGGCTCTGTTAAAATATTTAAACATTGGTTATCAAGAATAAATATCGATGAAAAGTCTAAGTCAATCAGAAAATACGCTGGTCGTACAATTACGTTGGAAAAACAAAATTATAAAACTTCAAAAATAGTATGAGGTACCTCTGTGATATCATGGACATTCCTCATCAATTGGAGAAATTGGATAATTTACATATGAGACACAAGCCATTGATTTCATACTGAAAAGGGGGTTATATCTTTATTTAATTGTTGTCCATGAAAAACTTTTTACATGTTAATTGAGATAAAAGAAATTCACACATTAAAACCAGAGAGAGAAACAGACTTTTGACATACTTGCATATGCATGGACCCGATTTTAATGAGATGTTGGAAAGTAAAGAAAATATTCCAAGGCTAACTTACATAATAAAAATTAACGGTCATTGAAATTGTAAGACAATAAGAAGATTTAATTAAAAGTAGTAATGTGTTATAATAAGTTATGGCCACCTATATAACATACCCATAATGTATTACAAGGTATACTGCACTAAACACGCCTTATTACAATTGCTTTTAATGTTATTAATCAACAAAGACAAGGTCCATAGACGCTTCGTCCGTACTAACTTGTACAAATTATTCTTAACATAGGACAAATAACCTTATATAATGACCTGTAAGTTATATTCCTCTAGTAAGATTTCACATTTTTTTTTAACTTTATTGCTTTATTAAGAAAATAATTAAAAACAATCTTTGCGTAATAATGTCTTTTTTTCTAATTTCATTTCCATTCAAAGATAAAACGATTTACACACGTTTTCGTTGATTTCATTTGGGGTCCTATTAATGGGAACTCCCAGTGAGCTGGTCTTCTCAGCTATCTCAGTCCATACTTTTTTCTTTTCATTTGTGATTATATTTGAGAGCATTGAGTTTATGATGGTATAATTCTTTTCCACTTCCCTCTGTATTAAGACAATCTTCTCTCTACTAAAATTGCATTTCTCTAGCCGCTTTTTGTCCTGAGGAGGGAATATTTGAATCAGCCATATTTATTTGTTTATCTATCTGCTGCTAAGATAAAACAAGGAATTGTGGGATACATTGGTCTTGGTTAAATATTGAACCTGTAGTTATTTTGCTTAAAATTTAAAAATAAAAAAATTTCAAAAATTTAAAAAAAAATCTAAATTTTCATAAAATTTCAAAAATTTCATAAGATGTAAAACATTGTCAATAAATTTCTAAATGATAAAATTTTCAAAAAGTTTGAAAAATTTCAATCATTGATCAGGTCCGTATAGTAAGGGGTAGGCCTAATTAAAAGTCAATAATTATATAGTATTCTATATGATTGTACTTACGGGGTTGAATGGATCGTTATTTTTACCTGAGATGCCGATGTACGAGGTACTGTTAGATGTTATGTATCGGCAACAAAATTCAACATGTATCTAAATTTAATTATATTTCCGTCACTGTAACGAAAACAAATGGTATTCATTACAACCTATGCAATATGATTCAATAGGGGATCAGCCATTCAACCTTGATGGGGGTATGATTTCCCCAGCGGAAGAAAACATTTCACACGAAACAAAAATAAGATATTTTGAAATAAAAAATCAGCATTTGTTATTAATTTTACAGAAATTACTTGTAAGAATATGTAGATCAGATTATTTATTTAATGCATCTTTCAGGTCTAGACATTTTTTCCTACATGTATATTTGTATATATATATTAGTCAACAAAAGAAACGATACAATATGTTTCTTTTTAATATGTTTTATTCCTATGATAACTATACATAATACCCCCTCCCGTTCTAACTCTTAAATTGCCATTCTTTCCGATTAGTTTGTATATAAGAGTTAAAATAAATTCATTGCTGGAAAGTTATCTCCCCTACTTATATTACAAAAAAAAATATTAATGCATTTCAGAAGGTATTCGGGTGTACCAGCCACAGCAATGGAGTTCTGTATTCAGGGAGTGGAACAGTTACTTTTGAACTGATTACTGCTAACGCATTATACAGTACAGACAATGGATTTCAATTGAAAGTGAAGTCATTTCGTAAGTATTATATATATTTTTTATCATTACAGGAGCTTGCTAATATACTCCAAAGAACTTGCTTCAAAAATCAACAGCTTCCTCTGTCCTATTCTGAACACCTACTACATAATTTTCTACCAGACTCTACGACAAATTAGGCGACTTTATAAAAACTTGTGTCACGGAGATTAAGTATATTATATATAAGTTCAAGATTACGACTAACCCAGTTGTGTTTGTGGAAAACACTTGCGCGACGGCATCATTTCACTTATTGTGAAATACCATTGCTACTATTGTCCTTCGAGAAACATTCCATCGGTCTTAAACTTTTCGAGATAATTCAATAGTGCGTTTTAAAGTGGGTTTATAGTGTTCGACATATGCGTGAAATGAGAAATTATATTGATAGTACTTTCCGAGGATCGAGATAATTCAATAGTGCGTTTTAAAGTGGATTTATAGTGTTCGACCTATGTGTGAAATGAGATATTATATTGATAGTACTTTCCGAGGATCGAAAATTTCATAGAGATATTTAGTTTAACTCAAAACAAAACCAAGAAAAGCAATCATTCAAACAAATATATTTCAAATCTCCGATTGATATTTTTCATGATTTGGGATTTTATGCGATGAGTGCAGAGTGGATTGTTTTTAGAGTAAAGGGGTCAACCCGGATAGAAAAATAACAACAGGAAAGCAAAATATATACATCACACACAAGCAGGAGACAACATAAAACAGAAAGAACAACACGAATTTCGTAAAACGCACACCAAAATGGTTGTGCAACCGTGTTCCGGGAAGTATTTGCATTACAAAAAAAATAAACAATGATCTGCAAAACACAACAACAGAAAACATAGAATCGAACAAAGCGAACACCACTAAAAACCGTGAATTAATGTGCCCGGGAAGAATAATCAGTTTCTGTTGAACTAGTGACACTGTTACTGTTAAATAATACGAACATCATCTGATATAGAAGTCGTGTTGGACGTCAGTATATTCATAAAAATACATATAAAATCGAAAATAAATATTAATTAAATTATGTGTGAGAGTTCAATAGACAATATCATAATTTTCATTACATGCAACGTGCTGATGTCAACAACAATTGATTTATTTACAGGTAATACATATGAAGAAGAGGATTGGTAGCTTTAATAGATAATAAAGACGATGATACTATCACGACATGTATGGGCTTTAGTTGTTTATGTGTTCCATTATAAACCATGTTTAAGGAAGATTATTCCAACATTACGTGGCTAACACTAGTGTAACCCCGCCAATATATATACAGTCCGACAAAAATTAAGCACCACCTGACTTGTTTCATTAATATCTTTTCTAATAATGAGCTTATTTCAAATCGGTTTCTGTTTTCGTTACCTGCACACACATACATACTTACCTGTGAAACAGGTTATTGATCGATTTTTATTTATGTGTATATGACAGGGTGTGTAAAGTGCCACGTGTACTTTTCAACATTTGTGTTTGCGAACGAAAGCTTATTTTTTTGTGTAGAGTTTTAAGTTTCATTTTCTATTGGTTTGGTATGGTGCGGCGAAAATTAACCATACCAGAAAGGGGGCAAACTGTTGGCATGCATAACAGTGGTTTTAGCCATAGAAGGGTGGCAGACCACTTCAGGGTTAACCATTCCATCATTGTACGACTGACGCAGCGTTTTCGTCAAAAGGGGAATGTTACTGACCGTCCACGTGCAGGTAGACCTCACAAAGCAACGCCGAGAGAGGACCGGCTGATATCCAGACGGGCGCGCCAACGGCCGTTCAGTACAGCTGGTGCACTTTGTGGTAATTTAGCATTTGGAGGCCACATTAGCGCACGCACTGTAATCAGACGCCTCCACCATCAGGGAATGCGAGCGCGACGACCCATAAAACGTCCACAGTTGACATTACGTCATCGCCATGCTCGATTTGATTGGTCACATGATCATTTGGGGTAGACTATTCGCACATAGAGACGGGTCCACTGGTCTTAAGAAAGTCGTTTTTTGTTACGCCCTACCGACGGTCGTGCAAGGGTTTGGCGCCATCGAAACACTTCATTTCAGGACAACCACATGTTGGGCACGACTGCTTTTGGGGGTGGGGGTGTAACTGTCTGGGGTTGTTTTTCCTTTAACTGTAAGTTAGACTTGTACGTTCTTGATGGTAATCTGTCAGGCCAAAAATACCGTGACAATGTGCTCGCCCCACGCGTAGTCCCTCATTTCGACAATCATGCGTTGACTGACAGGCCAAAGTGCATGGACGACAACGCTAGGCCACATAGATCCCGAATTGTACAACATTTTTTACAGCAAGAGGCTGTTCAGACAATTCCTTGGCCTGCGATGTCGCTAGACATGAGCCCTATAGAGCATGTATGGGACTTTATTGGCCGAAAAATTAACCAACGCAATCCAAAATGTCAAAATATTGAAGAATTAAGAACTGCTATCTTACAGGAGTGGCAACAGTTCCCTCCAGAACAGCATAGGCGTCTTGTGCGAAGCATTGCTAGGTGTGTTACAGAACTTCACAATAAACGCGGTGGATATACTCGTTATTGATTTGTATGCCTTACACATTCGCACAATAGATGTATTTAAAAGTTCTTAAAATCTGAAGACTCTGCATTTTAATGCAATGTTAAAAACTTCCATCAAAGACAAACTGGTTATACGTTTTTTCCAGCAACTGTTTTGATCCTCATTTTTGCCACGTCATAGTCACGTCTTTCAGGATGATAAATACTTCGTAGATTGGTAATTTTAGAGCCCTTGGTGTAGTCTTTTAAGAAGTGTAAGAAAAATGGTGATATCTATTTTATTATTTTAACAGTATTGATGTAAAAAAATATATCGATAAAAATATAGGATGGTGCTTAACTTTTGTCGGAGTTACTAGTATATATTGAAGTGTCTGAATAACACCAGGAAACTGAACGCTCATGTATAAGTGTATTAGGGTATTGATTTTGCGTGTATTGAGTTGTGGAATTGCCTGGTGGTATTATATGTTTTTCATATTATAACTCCCTCTTGAGCTTTTAATATATTTAGTACATTTCTACGAATATTTTGTAATACGCGTTTAAGAAAAACGTATCAATGTTGCTTAGATTCGTTTGCAATGATTTTCGTATTTCAGAAATATCACTTCTTTATGAGAGTAGAAACTAACAATTATTCCAGTGAACCCAGTATTGGCGGGATTTCGTGTGTTGGTCTATTACTAAACATACACCATTACCATCTCATCAAATTTAATTGTTTTCGCCATGATATCGATAAAGAATTGTTAGTTTGGTGTTAAAAAACAATCTCTCACTTACGTGCAGATAGTTAATTGTAACCGTCATAAAGTGCATGTATGTGTCTTGCTTAATATACAAACAAAAATTCTTCATTAATAAAATTATAATAAATAAGTGTTTACGTCTACATGTACTGCTAAAGTGCAACACATGTGAATTTCTACATCAGATGTTTTTCATTATTGCTTGAAGCCAAACATTTTTAATTTCCACGTGGAACTTTAATCAAGTTTGGAACATGATAATCAATAGCGTCAAAAGTTGATCCAAAGTTAGGTTAGGAAGAGGGTAATAGTTTTCATGCATCGCTAGAATATTATTTTTCACTACAAAATAAAAACAAGACATTACAAAATTCCTCAATATATTCTGACCTATCAAGCGGTTCTGTTCTGATTTATTTACACAATATATCAGTAGAGTTTTATTATTAATTTGTATGACTAAAATTGTGATTTATTCAGTTGCAGTTGTTTTCAAATGAATTAGACAAAATAATTAATTGATTTAATATGACGGAATTGACATGTAATACACCAAATTTAATGCAGTAGTTAAGTGCAACATAAAAATGTTTTATAAATCGAGCACAAGTTACTAACTGGTTAACACAAGTGTTCCAATTTGTGCACTTGAGTTACTAACTTGTGCCCTCGAGTTACTATCTTGTGCTCACGAATATTACAATTTGTGTTCACGAATTTTTCAATTTGTGCTCAGGATTTTACAGATTCATAATAATAACGTTTACATGACTAAATGTCTTTTCCTCGTTCATGACTTATCGCCGGGTTTGTAACCAGATTAACACGACGGGTATCACTAGTGGAGCAGGACTTGCTTACCCTTCCGGAGCACCTGAGTTCACCCCAAATATTAAGTGGAGTTCGTGTTACTTGATCTTTAGTTTTATATGTAATGTTTTGTAGATCGTTGTTTGTAATTTTGCACTTTTTCTTTTGGCCATTGTGTTGTCTGTTCTTCTTCGATATACGGATTCTGATTACCCCTTTGGTATCTTCAAACTCTTTTGGAAGTTTGAAAGATATCTTGGTGAGAGCTGCCTACAATGATCAGTGTCACAAATGTGATTCGAGACGATGTATGACGTGCAAAAACATCCAATGCACACAAAAATTCAGCAGCACACATACAGGAGAAGAATTCGTCATATACTGCAGTGCCAACTACAAGACAGAAAATATTATCTACCTCCTGGAATGTGCAATTTTTGGCCTTCAATACATCGGAGAAACTAAACAACAACTTAGTAAGCGCATGAATGGTCATAGAAGCGATGCAAATTGGAAACCTGACCTTCCACTCAGCAGACATCTCAGATCGACGGGCCACCATGATTCTTTCGGCAAATTGAAGGTCACCATAATTGACCATAACCCCAAGTGGGATATTATAAGTAGACAGGAAAGGGAAAGCTTCTGGATTAGAAAACTTTATCACCGAATGGAATCAATGAGAACAAATAATATCATTTCTTGACTCCTATTTATGTTGGTCGCTTCCAGTCCTATTAGGACATACAGTTTGCTCAATTAGCCCAAAGTATATATTCCACACTTTGGTGGGCCGTTATTGTGATTGAGTTTGGGTATCATACCGTTTTCAAAAATATTTTGACAAACAATATGTTTGACTGTTCTATTTGATACATTTACCAATAATGTCTCATTTTTATTTTTATTTCTAATTTAACATTTATTTAAATGAGTATCCCTATTGTGTATTTATATTATTGTTATTGTACTTTCATTAATTTATATGTAGGATTGCAATTCTTTTATGTATGTAATTTCATATGTGCAATTTCTGGTTCTTTTGTCCCATACATGAACCGTCAAAAACTTTTTTTTTTAAATTAAGTCGCCATATTGGTTCGAAATATTATTTAAATAGACATTAATAAAGTCCCTCGGTGGGAAGAAAATTTTGTCATTCAACGAAGTGTTTAATTCTTTATCACTTTGTTTTGTGTACTTGGTGTTGTTTTACAAACCATTTTATACGTTTATAGATTTTATTTTACTTGTATAGTATCGTTATACCGGAACGATCCAACGCCCCGTAAGATTGATCGTTGACTGATTTTTCAGACGTTGTATATAGTTTAAACATATTTTATTAATTAATAAATATAGTACAATGACATAAATTGTAATATGATACGATACAAATAATTAAAGGGATTCGAAAACAAGTTTAAAAAAAAACTTATATTAATTCCTTTCCCTGGTATATCTCTTTACAATAATCAAACTGGTCTCGAAATTTATACAAATATCAAATTTTAAATTATAAGGAACAATGTTATTCTGGGACGTTGTATATATATGATACGTCTGAAAATTAAACCAAACAGTGTTAGAATTAGATATTAAAGCTGTCACATTTTTGTTCTTCCCTCGACGGGATTTGAACTCACACCATTGATACACAGCAGCACCATTCGCTTAGCCTTACGTCCAGCGCCCTAGACAACTCGACTACATCCACTCCTTATATATATATATATATTTATAGAAGTCTAGAAGATTGTGCAAAGATACCGATAAAGATATTACAAAAATATATTGACAACATGTTCGATCAACAAATGACCTTCTTCAGTGTCTATCAAAATTAGACTGAGTTTGTAAAGATTAGCTGGTATAATTACAACTAACTAAATAGTTTATCTAGAAGAACTACTCCTTTACATCAGACCACATACAGGCGGGGTACCTGCAATGCTTCTAAAATATAATTAGGTACATATCACAATATAAAATAAAAAAAAAGATAATAGTTATAATAGTTAAAAATAGTTCTAATAATTAAAAATATATTTCAAACAATATGTAAAACCTTTGATCGGCAAACATGCATCCTTTTTAATATACTTTTACCTATCCCATCAAATAAATCACCACACTCTTGGCTAAAATAATAACATGTGTCCCCAACTAAAAAAAAATAGTTGCTGTAAGGGCGACAACTCTGAAATTCATACAGTGCATTAAGACATTCATACGGTCAACAATTTCTTGAAAACTTTTATCTCTTATATTTGTGTATACCGGATATTCAAGTAAGAAGTGTTGAAGGGATTCAGTGGGTTTTTAAGGAGACGCTTCGCACACCGGGCTGTCACGTAACTTTATTCTATTAAGTGTAGTGTTCAGAGCAAGAGTATTAGTTCTTTATGGTAATTGTAACCTTGACGCCTGAAATTCTACAACATTAGATAAGTACGGTTGTCTAACTTCAAATATATGTTTGAAACATTCAAGATTACACTTTTTATTAACGCAATGGAATTCGATTTTCTTTACAAAAAGAACCAAAGAAATAATCTTAAAGTTAATAGATATTTTTCACGACTCCGGCCCACTGCACTGTGCATCAGTTTATCATAGCGTAATGAAACTGTGTTTGTCCAGAACAGGATTTTTCTCACTGATACTAATGAACTTCGGTAGCTCGAATTTTCAATAACATGCTTGTACATGCCCTTCGAGTACAAGCCACCGAAGTTTTACTGTATCTTTAATTATCATAAGACATTAAAGCAATACCTTATGTCCGTTTTACATTAATTGTACACATTTGCAAAACAAATTTCATCAATATCCAATGTAACATCAGAGGTCAAATGTCAATAGTGGCTGACCAAGAGACAGTACATGTGTTAGCCAACACAGAGATCTAGAAATTAACACGACTTCAGAATGTGATTCTAGGAACAAATATCACCTATTGGTAAGTTAAAATGCCATACCTTAATAAATGATAAATTTTAAGAAACATGGGTCAATCTCTGTATCGCCACAATTAGGGAACATGTCAAAATACAAATTGTCAAAACTAAGTCATAATAATTACCACCGGTAAAATTTCCTGCTTTATCCAATTCGTATGAAATACTATTTTGGTCACTATTCAGAAACGATCAGCACTGTGTTTTGTCACAAATAAAATATTTCAAATATAGTCAATCTAACCTCTCTCCAAATTGCACTCAATTGATAAGTATAACAGTCTTTCTAAAACAACATGTTGGAAAATTCCCTTGATTGTATGGCTTAAATTGGGACACTTTACTGTATGACAAAATTGAAGAAAACAAATAACGAAATAAAAAAATACAACAACCTATGGTTACATAAGATCTAGTCCATCAGATAAGATAGCATCAATGTTCATGTCAACATTACAAAGAGCTTGAGCTAGTCCCCGACATTTAGCTTTTCCAGGATGTTCATTTCTCCATTTCAACAGTATGCTCCTGTTTATATGTACAATTTTATGAGACTCCTCTTTCAGGCCAAGCCAGACCGAAGCCTCGATTCCCAGATGAACACTAAGCAACAAGCTACTTTTTATCACTTGTGAGGCAATTCTGTCGATATCTCTGTCTGTTGGTGGCTGCTCCAGAATTTCAAACGGAATTTCTGCAATAAGAAACAATTAACATTTCACTAAGAGGGGTTTGGATCCATAAAACTAGTTTAACCCCGCCACTTTTTTCTTGAAGTGACTATTCTAGTCAAGTTGTATTTGTATGAGATAACAATTATTTTCACTTTGTACTAGACCCACACGGTTAATTTGTTTATAGTGCCAGCTCACTGTAACCACAGTCCGTGTGTATACATACAGTCCCGCTTGAACACATTATCCTGATTGCGGGCTAACGAGACTTTGCGCTTACTCTTTATTGTTGTGTATTTATCGGAGAAGCAGATAATTACAAAGCTCATAGCCATTTGCTTGGCCAGACCATAACTCGAACAAAAATCTATCGCACTCAAGGTGAACACGCTAACGATTCGGTTTTAATGATTTGTGGTGAGAGGTAGCTGTTGGTTTTGTTGATAATGGTGGAATTGTTCATCATCACTGTGTAAGCTGTCTTTTCATTAGTTTTACCACAAGTTCGGTCAGCAACAGGAGATGCATATTTTGCATACGCCCCATGCATGTTGTCTTCAATTAAAATCTGATCAAGCCAGTTATTCTAAAAAACTCCCAATCAATTATGCTATATTATTCAGCAGTAATTCTATTAAGTCAGCAGCTGTCTTATGCATCAATTTTGAATTTCCCAAACTCAAATCTTACGCTACATGCTTATATAATGCAGAAAGTAAAATATATCCCCTCTCTTTAACAAAAATAAATATTATGTCATAAAGCGATAATTAATATAAATGCCCAGTAGATATCGATAAAAGCATCAACCGTAGAATAGTTAGCCTGCTGAAATCAAGTGCGGTAATTCGTGGGTTCGAGCCATGATCGGGTGAAACCGAAGACTATAAAATTGTAATTTGCTGCTTCTCGGCTATGCACGCATCTTTAAGGGGTAAGAACAAAGACTGGTGGGCTCGGAATCAGGATAGAGTTTCATAATGTTTCAGTGATATCGTGGCTGTCAGTTTTATCGGTGGAGGAAACCGGAGTACTCGTAGAAAACCACCGACCTGTCGCAAGTCTCTGACAAATTTTATCATATAATGTTATATCGAATACACCTCGCCATGAACGGGGCTCGAACTCAAAACTTTAGTGGTGATGAACACTGATTGCACATGTAGTTGGAAATCCACATACCATATGATCACAACCACGACCCCCACCCCAAACTTATGTATCCAGATAAGAAGTGCTTGAAATTTTATACATACTTGTATCCATGTATTTATCTCTGAAAATCTGAAATATATGTAACATTGACTTAATATAGACACATAAGCTTTTGTTTTATTTCAGTAATTTCTTCGCAAATAAAATGCCTTACAAATAATTCTGCAATTAAAATAATAATAAATAAATATCATAGTTACAAGAAGAGTTTGAAGATACCAAAGGAGAATCAAAATCCGTATATCGAAGAAGAACATACAACACAATGGCCAAAAGAAAAAGAACAAAAGGACAAACAATGATCTACAAAACATACATACAGATCGAGTAACACGAACCCAACAAAAAACCGGGGATGAACTCAGGTGCTCCGGAAGTGTAGGCAGTTATTGCTGCACTAGTGACACCCGTCGTGTTAATCTAGTTACAAATCCGGTGATAAGTCATGAACGAGGAAAGGACAGGGAAGTGCTTACGACAAGTGGAACATATCTGTGTTTATTTGTGACACAGATAGTCCATAGCTGTCAACCAAGTCATGGTGGCGACCGTAACACTCAAATGAATCCTTCAATTTAACTAAGAGGAACCCTTGATTCAGTAGCTTTCTTGTTAGCAGCAACCCTCTATCAAGGAAATCCTGATAGGAACCACAAGCTCTGGAATATCTTATCAACTGAGAGATATATACTCCATATACAGGTGCGGCTTGAATGTTGCTACATGTGAATGGAAAGTTCACAATGGGAAAATTGAAATCTTCTCTTTTGTTGTTATGTTTCGATCTTAACCGCCCCTCACTGCCAATTTCGAGGTGATTGTCAAGGTATGAAGCAGACCTATCTGTATATGTGGTATCTTTTATTACAAGTTCAATGGGATAGACGCGATCAACGAAATCACCAAATCTAGAATTGTTTAGTGAAAGGACATCATCTATATAGCGGAACGTGAAATTAAAGGATCGGGCTAGCTTCTTTTCGTTTTCCCTGAGAAGCCCCTGGATGAAGTCGGGAAAATAACCCTGATATCAATAATGTTGTATACTTGAGGCAAGGAATACGTGTTTACCCTACCGGAGCACATGAATACACCCTCCCAGTTTTAATCTTCTGTGTAGCGTTTTGTATGTGATTGTTTGTCCCTCTGTCCTTTTTCTTTTGACCCTAGTATTGTCCGTTTTATCATCGATTTACATCTACTGATTGCCACATTGGTATCTTCAGACTTTACTGAAATTTAGACATATTCACATCCATTATCTCCAATAATAACGCTGCACAACTGTTGCCAAGCAAACAACTATAAAAATGTATCCGTTTGGAGATCTTCGTTTCATGCCATGTTATTTTTTGCTTTGTGTCTTATTTTTGTTTTTGCTTTTGTTTTTTTGAAATTGCTTATATTTTTCGATCTTTTGTGCTTTTATCTCTAATTGAATTTGATGTCTTGTTGAAGAGCAGTGTGGTTATATTTAGCACTATGCACAAATTAAATGTTATTCGGTCTGTATACAAATTGCATATTATCCGGTCTACACACAATTTGCATCCCATCCAGTCTTTGCGCATATTATATGTCATTCAGTCTGTTTACATATTGTATGCTATTCGGTCAATGTACAGTTTGAATGGCATCCGGTCTATGCACAGATTTTATGTCATCCGGTCTATGAACAAATTGTATGCCATTCAGTTTACATAAACATGGAGGGTCCGGGTGGCTCAATGAGTTAAGTAGTAGGATTACTTAGCAACTCATACAAGCCTATCACCAATACGGCGTGGGTTCGCGCTCGGCTTTTTAAATTACAAAAAGGGTGCACTCGACTCACAACCTCAAGTGATAAAGTTTACGAGTTGCTTGCCCATGGTCGGTGGTTGTCTCCGGTACTCCGCTTCTTCCACCACTAACACTTGTCGTAATGATATAGCTGAAATATTGCTGAAAGTGGCGTTTAGCACAAAATAATCAATCAATCAATCAATCAATCAATCAATCAATCAATCAATCAATCAATCAATCAATCAATCAATCAATCATAATCATGGTATGTGATCCAGTCTCTTTACATATGTTATGTCATGCGGTCTATATACAAATTGTATGTCATCCGGTTTACATACAAATTGTATATCATTCGGTCTATATGCACAAATTGTATGTCTTTCGGTCTATATACAAATTGTATGTCATTCGGTCTGTATACAAATTGTATGTCATCTAGTTTATGCACATATTGTATGTTATCCGGTCTATGTACAAATTGCATGTTACGTGGTCTAGTTACAAATTGTATGTTATCCGGTCTATATACAAATTATATGTCATCTAGTCTATGCGCACATTGTATGTTATCCGGTCTATGTACAGAATGTATGTTACTCGGTTTGTGTATAAATTGTATGCATACATTCAATGGTCGCAAATACGTCTTGACTATATGATTAACACGGGGATAGTCTTATAAGAAGCAGAAACTGCTTCCCATTCGCTTGTGTCACTCTTGGTGTTTGGTCGGATCGAGTTACACATCTTGTTTGTTTTCTGTGTTATGTTTCGTTTTGATCTTTTGTTTGTGTGTTTGTTTGTTTGTTTTTGTTTGTTTGTGTGTCTTTGCTCAATGGTGTCAATGTCTCTGGATTGTTTATTCTGAATTGTTCCCTTCGGTTTTCTCATACGTTTATTTCCTAAGGCAATAAGCATTTCAATATTTCTAGGTTAAAGAAGGAGACGACATGCTTGCATATTTACCTTGCACAATATGTGGGAATTG
>MJUT01047049.1:50767-60847 GCA_002080005.1 Gigantidas platifrons
TATTGTCTACGATATATTCTTGAAAATAAGATGTACAGGTATATGTGTGCAAAGAAATATTTGTATTTACATTCTTCATCACTCAAACATGTTGATGAGTTCATGACCCCAGGTCACCTCTTAAATAGTGAGTAATCACATTGAGTTGCATTGTATTGTTTTTTGTTGTTTTTTACCGTAATCATGATACATGTTTACAAACATTATATTAGAAATAGTTGTCTTTCTTGTCATTGGCATTGTACTTATATTGTCTATTGTAATTGCAGGGATATATTTTTGTTTAAAAATAAATAGTAGAACTCTACATAGACTTGTTATTATTGGAGGAACTAACTAATACTACATACATATACATGTAGTGTACATTAATCAAATGGACCTGTATAGGGAAACATAATAAATACAGAGTACATACCTTTACAACTACTTGGACATTCTTCTGTGACCTATGGAAACATTTAAGGATAATCTTTTATTATGTAAATTTGGTGGAATACAATCAATCATATTGTTGAATAGAATTTGTTTGGAAATATGCATTGTTAGTCAATTATGTTTTCAAACATTTTAAGCACAATTGATCATTTTCAATACAAGCAGGGGTTCCTGCAAAAATCAGAAATACTTAAATACAAATTTCTAAAGAATAAAAAGAACAAAAAAGATTAAAACATCTAAAGCATTCCTTAGACTTTTCCATCGTTAAATTACATTTGTTCACTGGAATATTCTAGCATGTTTCCAATTCTCTGACGTCACACGTTTGATCGACCATTGGTTATGTTTAAGAATCAACAGTTTTGACCTTTTGGGTTTTTTTTCGTAGTTTACTTTTTTTAGCCTTAAAACATGTTATTGATATTTTGGTACTTGCGGACATCGAACTCCCGGTGAACTTTCCACAAGTTTCAAAATCGATGGTTTACCACCAGCCTATGATGGTTAACCTACCACTCTACATAATTAATATGAGTTTGGACAGTAAACAATTTGAATGTTTTTTTATGAGTAATTGATCAGTTTTGCAAAGATAGATCCAAGTATTTTAATTCTGGTATAATTAATGTTCCAAACTGACGAGAACTTGACCTTTTAAAATCGATTGTCTAACAAAACAAATTGTAACAAGCGTTTCTAATTACAGATCAAGCAGACCATAAGTGAACATCTGTATGAATATAATCGAGAAATGAAAGGGTGTATTCCAATGCAATTTTATCGTGTTTGTTTTTTAATTATGATCTAGTTTAGATTTCTAAACAATGAAAATGTAAGAATTTGAAATAAAGCCATTTTTAGATAGCAATGCATTCAATAGTACAGTACATTCCAACTGGTAGATTCTTACAAAATAATAATAATAACTCGAACCTTACGGTTCTCATAAATTCTTTACAATAATCTACAGTCGGAGTGTATTCACCATTACACACCTTAAGCCTGTTACATTTGAATGGGGTTTAATATTTTACTTACTTTATTAACAAACCATATAGTAGAACTGTCTAGTAGAGGCTTCTTAGTGTGTGGACAGGTGTTGTTCTCTTCTCCGTAAAAATAACATGGCGATGTCACGTGATTGCAAGTCAATTCTACATGAAATGCCCTATTATTTCCAGTAGCAGTATTTCCCTCAGATGCTATTTTATAGCTATCTGATATTCTATCTAAGGTATCACTTAGACATTCTCGAATACTTGCAGCCAAGTCTGGTATAATTTGATGTCGTGAAGCTGAGTGTATTAGAAAAGCATCTATTCTCTGTTCTTTAACGCGTACAAGAAGCATCAATGCTCTGTTGATAATCAAGACGACTAATCCAGAGAAAAGTAATTTCTCCTTATTGATAGTTTTCACCTCCCACATGTCTAGACAACATGCCATAAATCTATAGCCAATTGCAGATGGTAGTATTGTACTATGAAACTTGAAGGAGAGACCGAGTGATCTTGACGCTAAATCTTCGTTTTCGAGGAAGGATGGATAATTTCCCTTTGATACCATACTCGGCACATAATAAAATTGTGATGGCATTAATGAGTGATTCTCTGGGTTATATACTCTTGGTTCTGCAAGAATATCTAAGTGACACATAAGGCGAATGATGAAATCCTGATGCTTTAGGAATTCCGTCGATTTCCATATTGTGTTAATATCCGATTTGTCTAGAATTCCATCTCGATTCATTGATTGCAAAGCCGTAAGGCGCATGCCCGTGCAAAACTTCTTGTCTGTGACAATTGACTTCAATGCGTCTATAACGTAAGATGGAGATATGACAATATAGTCTCGCAGGCCAGGAAGGGGAAAGTATATGATATTTCCCTGAGCATGCTGTACCTGTAGAAATAAAACAATCTCTTCTTTGTTTAATACTTTTACTGGATTATCTTGGTTTATTTGTTCCACCATTTTGAAAGGAATCACTTTAGAACCTTTCTCTACCTTCTTATTGATAACCATTTCTAAATGGATCCATGGCTTTGGCATTTTTCCACCCCATGACGGCTGTTCACATATCATTTCTACTATTGCATTCTGGAGTACCGTTATTTCAGGATCTTCCGGATTTTTTGCATTGATGAAAATGCGGTGTTGGAGAACTAGATGTAGCATTTCTTCTGTATTTTCAAACATTCTCGTAACCCCATCAAAAATGTATTTTCGCTGTAGTTCTACCTTTTCCTAATATTAAAATATTGACGCTTGATTATGTGGGTCTTAAAATAACAAACATAACCAATAGAAATACCACACTATTACAGAAGTTCCGAAATGTAATATAATCACTTTCCTAGCTTGGCACAGGAATACATGAATAATAAAAAGTTGCGGTTTTAAACTAGATTAATGGACACAGACATCCCTACTTCGTGAAATGGTGTGTATTACAGGATTTTTCTACATAAGAGTAAAAGGTCAACCCCCATGTATAACTGATTGAGAAGTGTTGTTGTATAGCACGCTGAGTACCTTATTTTAAACTTTATACATAATATACATTAACTCTTTGTGATAAAAAAGTTGTCATGTTTAATATAGGTTTTGTAAACTAGATACAATTACTTAAACAATCGTTTAAATAGTAGGTAGTACACAGGGAAACTTTGAACCAAAATCGAGTTACAAATAGCGTTTTTCGCAATATGCTTGCCAGTGACGGAATATTCATTCAAGTGAGGTGTTGATCTCTTCCGAAAAAGTTGTGACTTAATAACCTAGTTCTGAGAAGACCTTTGGGGTTTTAAAAAGTTTTCTAAATAGAAACTGCAAGCACAGGTGAGGCGCGAAATATAAACTCCAGAGTCGATTCAGCCAACACAATCACATGACCGCTCACCTGTCTTGTGTGATACAGACATTTCAATTAAGAGTGGCGGTATTAAACTATTGTTTTAGACCTAAACCGTAGTAACTGATCAAGTGATAGCTACACTTACTCCAGGAACTTGATCCTTGTGTGTACAACAAAGCAGTATGTGGGGAAACGTCTTGGATTTACCCTTTGCATATGTGAGGATTGAACTCACCCAAAACATTATATAACCTAAAAAAAACAACAAATTATTACATATATGTATGACATAAGGTCGTAAAGTATTTCTTATAATGCTTGTCCTTAAATTGGTATAATGAGGGAAATAAAACAGGCAACGCTGAACTCTTCTTACTTTTATTAAATATATTTATTACTGAAATTTACAGTTCCCAAGTAATGTAACTATTAATAAAGATAAGGTTCTCCTCCCTCAGACAGAGGTGACAGTAGCAGATTGTTTCGATCCTGTTTAGGCCCTTTGGTTTTATTGCCCCCAATATTTAAATTATTTGGCTTTTCAATCTATTGATTTTGAGCGTGCCTGATGAAGGTTATTCAACGAACCCGTCCTGCGCCCTACATTTGAGTTCTACGAGTATATCAATGAGGAAATCTTTTTTTCTCTATCTCTATATATAACGTGCAACTAGTGGATCAGGAAATGCCTACCCTTACGGAGCACCAGAGTTCACCCCCGGGTTTTAGTGAAGTTCGTGTTACTCGATCTTTAGTACTCTGTTCAATGTTTTGTAGATCATTGTTTTTCTATTGTCTTTTTTCGATTTACGTCATCTTCAATCTCATATTTGGTTTATACAATATTTTAAATGAACATTTCATTTAAAGGAATATTAAGTCTTAATTATTACCAGTATGTTTATACATTGGGCATTCCCTTTACAGAAATATATTCAGAGGATTAATCGGATTTGAGCAAATAACATTATATATCGATTCATTTAACGATGTGAACAATGGGGTATTACCAAAGAACAAACGCCCATTTTAAATTTTGGTGTTGGGCCTACTGATATTCTTTTTCCATGATGCCTAATTTTTTTATAAGGGACATTGAATATGCATATCAATATAGTAACATACCTCTAGTCGTTGGTTTACCATGTCTACCAGGGATGAAAGATTCCGAAGGGATTTCACTATCAAGATTTAGGCTTCCATTTATGACTAAAACATAAATTCCTTGGTGGGTAAGAAACGACTGATGAGTTGAGTAAAATACTTCCTGACCTGCAAAATCTAGAATGGTAACTGGTGCTAGATTCAAGTTAATTCCTCTTTTTCTTGCCTTTACGGCACCTTCCATCATCATTCTAGATGTAATTTGAACTGGCATGTCACATTGCATTCCAAGGAAAGATTTGAGTTTTCGTAGGACTGTAATTTCTTTTTCGGCAACATCCTCTGATTCCGGTGGACTTTCCTCTTTTTCGTCTTTTACCTTCGTTTCTTCTAAATTATTTTTCAAAGGCAAATTTGGCAAAAGCAAGACATTGCTTGAATCATCTTCTTCATTTAGTTTTGCATTCTCTCTCTGTTTGTCCGGTCTGTGTCTCTCTGTTTTAGGCCTGATAAGATTACCGAACGCTATGTCTTCATATTTAATCTCTAAAATATTGCAACAAAATAATAAGAAAGTATATAAGATATAAAATGTGAATAACTATGGAATATGGGTGTTTAACCGCCACTTTCAATAATATTTTAGCTACGAAGTGGCGGATTGATTGCTGCATTATATGGAGAACATATATTTCACCAGTCATTAACAAACTTTATCACATTTGAATTAATAAGCTACAAAAGACTTAAAATAATCTTGCTTTCTAATCTGTTGAGTGCACCTGATGAAGAAAATATTGAAGATAATCAAAAGTTGCAATTCAAAGAAGGACAAATAATACAGCGACCATACTTCAAAGTACAAAATGAATGACAATGATCCACGAAACTCTGCAAAGAAACTACAGATTGAGAAACACGACCCCGCCAAAACCAGAGATGAACTCATGTGCATCGAGTAAATATGTTCTGCCCCACATGTGGCACCATTTAATATTCATAATATTCTAGCTGAAATACTGATATTGTTGGCGTTAAACGCCAATGAACAAATCAATGTATATTATGTTGTCTGTCTGTGTATCATCAATGGAATCAAAATTGACACATGAATCAACTTCATCAGCTCCTTATCAACTAAGAGAAATCTGCAATACTCCAAGACAACGGTATTGAAATATACTTATGAAAAATTAAACTGTGTATTCTAAAAGTATTATAACCTTTTCTATCTCTGGATATTTAAATTTTTAATTATGCATGAATGGTTGAAATATTGATTATTATGCTATCGATGATCAGTCGCAGGAAAATTGCACGGATTTTTGCACGCTCTATGAGCACACCTCGTGCTTTGATCTTCTTTTGTTGTTCATTAGCGTTTAACAATTTGTGACTGTTTATGGTTTACAGAAGGTTTGTTTTAATCCTTACAAATCAGAAAGGCACTTTTGCTTGAATGACATTGATCTTAATATCATGCCCCGTCTCACCGAAAATCAGCGTCTTCTTGCTATTGGTATGCTCCAAGCCGGATTGACTCACAACATTGTCGCTAGCCATTTTAGTGTACATCGCAATACGATACAGTGACATTGTTGATGCGTTATAGACAATCTGGCAACACTAAGGACCGTCAACTTTCAAATCGCCCACGTTGACGTACAGTAACCAAGAAAACCACATAAGGCTGGTGCATCTGCGAGACCGGTTCCAGACGTCAAGTGTCACTGCAAGAACCATCCCCGGATTACGATCAATAAACTCTTGAAAACTCCACATATACTTTTCGTGATCGTCACATCAAGCCACGACGTCCAGCTATCCGTCCATGTTTGCTGCCTAGATACCGTGCGGCTAGACTAACGTGGTGTATACGCTATATAGTTTTATGGTGTGGGGAGGCATAACAGAACATGGCAGGACACCATTAGCTGCTGTCGCTAGAATTCTGATCGGAATACGCTATCGGGATGAAATTGTTCAGCGCTATGTTATTCCGTTCATCTAAACTCAGAGCAACAACGTCACAGTCCAGCAGTACAACGCTGGACCAAATGTTGCGCGTATTTTAATTGACTACCTGACACAGCAGAATGTTGATGTGTTACCGTGGCCAGCAGTTTCACCCGATCTTTTAGCCATTGAGCACGTATGGGATGAAATGAAACGACGTTGCGTCATCTGTAAAATCAGCCAGTGACGTTAGCGCAAAGGGGTCCGGCATTGATCTGTGTCCCACAGGCAATATCACACATGTATTTTTTAACACAATTGATTAGACCAGTGCGTTGCCAATGCCAAACCTGCATCAATGCGAATGGTGGACACACACGCTACTGACTTTGTTAATGTCCAAAAGACCCTTGTGTTGTTCAAAGCATCTACCCAAAAAATTCAAGTGATGTTAAATGTTATTCGTCTAATTATTTAATGGAAAATGCATTATTTAACAATATAATGTACACAATAAATATATTTTGTTTTTATATTGATATTTAAGTTAGATTTTAATAATGCAGTTTCTTTTTTCCATTAGTACATCTATTCTATAAGTTGTTCTGTATAATTGATTGATGTTTGTTTAACAGCATGTGTATTGAATATGCAGGGTTGATAGTTTACTCACATGTGGAAAGCACATTCATGATGGCATCATTTTACTTAGAGGGGAGGTTTGGGCGTAAACATCTAGCTGATCCCCGAAACTTGTTATTGCTTGTACCAGGCCAAGTGAGTGGTCATGCATTTTGTGTTAGGGGTATCGATTTCAGCTATTTCTACGATTTTTATATTGGATTGTGGAACTGGGAGTGACCCTATGCTTCAGCCAATGAAAATATGGAAACAGTATTATGCATGCTACCATGAATCTGATTGGACAAAAAGAGTCATATGTATATATCATATCATTATATATTCATGACATAGGGTCTCTCACATATAACCCATAATGGGGTTTCGTCAGATCTCCAACAACCCTACACATCTGTAAACGAGTGAAATTGAGAGATCTGCTTTTAATCAAGATTGGTCCAGCATTAGTCAGGATCTAGAATGACATTTTACAGGCATCGCTCAACATCTCGTAGGTTCAATGGGGCAGCATTTTCTGGCATGAATCAGTGAAAATGATGGACACACTGTATATTGATTTTGTTAACTGTGATTCGACACCAATAACATTGAATTCTACTATCACAAACTTTTGTGATAGTGATAGTGTAAATGAAACATCGATAAACTTGATTATATTTAAAAATGCATTTTCTGTTTCGGCATTTTATTGTTTTATTCCACCTGTATATGATTTAGCTAATCTTAAGGTACAATGTACATATTCATACATTTCTCATTAACCTGTATTGGCAATTTTTCATTGCCTCATCAACCTCTATCGGAAATTTTACATTTTCTCATTAACTTCAAAAGACCATTTGACATTTCATCATTTACCTCAATGGATATTTTCACATTTCATCATTAACCGCAATGTATATTTACGCATTTTGTTATCAACCATAATCGTAAATCATTCGTACATAATAATACTGACACGTGTCACAGATGGTGCATTTCCGCCATGTAAACCCGTCAACTAATCTGTCGAATATCACAAGTGTCTTGGACTCTAAGCTACTCTTTCAAAACACTCAATTTCTGATATCTTTATTTCGTGACTTACCTCCTGGAATTAACTGCTTAGTCTCTCTATTAATGCAAGCTCTGTTCACATGAACTTGAATTCCTGCAGTTGACTGTCTTTTCATGTCGGGCTTCATACCAATGAGAATTCGAGTTATGCATGTCTTCCCTACATTTGCGTTCCCCAAAATCAATACTTTACCGGAAAACGAATAGTAGAAACCAGACAGCAATGATGTTTCAAAAGCGCTACTGAATTTGCTATTTAGTAACTCAACATCCAGTGGTATGCCTAAAATGTATGATTGTATGGATATAATGTAACCGTCATGGTGTAAATATTAGATTTAATAACTTTTTTTTGCATAGAAGTTTAAAAAAAAAGAAATGTCGTGTATATAATTTTCTTTATAAAGGTTAAAGCCTCTTATGAACTGTCTATATATATATATATTATAGCAGCTGATGTTTTCATTGTCATCTGACCGGTTTTTTAATAGATACGTCTCTACATCCTTGTCGGAGCGCAAGCTCATTCTTGTTATCGCCGATTTTTTAATTACATTTCCGTAGAAACTGTGCAAGTTCAGTCTTTTTTAAAGTGAGGAAGTCTTCAAGTGTTGCCTTGGAATCAACGTCAATTAATTTCATATTCTTTCGCACTTATTATTTATTCAATCAATTCATAAAAAAAAACACCAGGAAAACTGGCAACCGGAAATGATATATTCCTACTGCCAAGACGATAATTCAAATTGCGAACGATAACTCCATTTTACGCAAAGAGGGAATTAGCTTTAACAGAAAAATTACATGGGGTTATCAATTATAATTTTTGCATTGCTTACTAGTACTGTATCTGGTATATTTGCATTATCCCCTGTAACTGATATTTTTGTATTGTTCCCTGTAACTGGTATGTTTACATTATCCCCTGAATCTGGTATTTTCCCATTGTTTCACGTAACTGGCATTGATTTGTATTAACCCCTGTAACTGGTATATTTTCAATTATTCCCTACAGCTGCTATTGTTCACTAAAACATCATTTCTGTATTGATCACTCTTTTTCTTTTCAACATAGTTCAACGTTAGTTGTATTTGTTTTATATTGTTTCTTCTAACTGGTATTTGCTCTATTGTTCCCTGTAAGTAATATTTTATGTGTTATTTCTTGTGATAGTTATTTCTTGTATTGTTCCATGTTAGTTGTATTTTTGTATCGTTCCGTCTTAGTTGTATTTTTGTATTGTTCCGTCTTAGTTGTATTTTTGTATTGTTCCATGTTAGTTGTATTTTTGCATTGTTTCCTGTAACTTATATCTTATGTATTTTTCGTTGTGATTGTTATTTCTTGCATTGTTCCATATTAGTTGTATTCTTGTATAGTTCCATGTTAGTTGTATTCTTGTATTGTTCCATGTAACTGGTATTTCTGGTATTGTTGCCTATGATTAGTATTCTGTTTTCCTGTTAGCTGTATTTGTGTATTGTTCCTGTTTGTATTGTTCCTGTTAGTTGTATTTTTGTATTGTTCCCTGTAACTAGTATTTTTGTATTGCTCCCTGTAACTAATATGTTTGTATTATTCATGTTAGTTGTATTTTTGTATTGTTCCCTGTAACTAGTATGTTTGCATTGTTCATGTTAGTTGTATTTTTGTATTGTTCCCTGTAACTAGTATGTGTGCATTGTTCATGTTAGTTATATTTTTGTATTGTTCCCTGTAACTAGTATGTTTGCAGTGTTCATGTTAGTTATATTTTTGTATTGTTCCCTGTAACTAGTATGTTTGCAGTGTTCATGTTAGTTGTATTTTTGCATTGTTCCTTGTAACTAGTATGTTTGCATTGTTCATGTTAGTTGTATTTTTGTATTGTTCCCTGTAACTAGTATGTTTGCATTGTTCATGTTAGTTGTATTTTTGTATTGTTCCCTGTAACTAGTATGTGTGCATTGTTCATGTTAGTTATATTTTTGTATTGTTCCCTGTAACTAGTATGTTTGCAGTGTTCATGTTAGTTGTATTTTTG
>MJUT01047071.1:48000-70132 GCA_002080005.1 Gigantidas platifrons
AATTCTGATTTCACCCATATGTATTTTTTTTTAAATATGTGTATTGCATTACCTTTTTATTAATTGTCAGTAATTTTAGAACAAAGTTGCAGTTTGTAAGATTTTTTTTACAAAGATATTTCATGATTACATGTGTATAAATAGATTTTGTAGGGAATAATATCCTGTCGATTGTTGTTCTTGTTTGTGTACAACTTGATATGTAGACCTGTGTGTTTAATGATTTAACTAAATAATCGTAATTTTACAGATATCCTGTATGAAGTGTATAATCTTATTAAATCACCACTTGGAATAATGGAATAATTTATCATAAATATATAAACAATATTGATATTACTTAGGGAAAAAAAAGGGGGGGGGGGCTATGTGACACGATTATTTATGTCAACGAACACACAATTTCAATATAAACAAACACTTTTATATAGTGTGGATCATACATTGTATCTTTTATTAAGATTAGGAAACAAACAAACATTTTCCTTCAAAAATCGTAAACTTCTGCGAGTATGTAATGATTGTTGTATCTGCGTGTTTATCTACTTTCACGACCTTAATGGCGGACGGAACAATTATGTCACATAGCGGCGGCGTGCAGTATTAAGGAGGATAATTTGAAAACCCCGTCTATAGGTCTCAACTTATCTATAATAGCGTGATTATTGTGCGACAAGGTTTCGACAAATTTGATCCAAGCTAATCGTTTCAGATGTCGAGACTATGAAAATTATTCAAACTCTTCTTATAACATATGGAACACAATGTTCTTGATTGTTATAATTGACGTAACAGGGCTATAACTACAATCAACCTACTTAATTTCGAATGCTGAAAAAGTTATTTTCTTGGAACACTTGATGCAAGAATCTAGTACATTCATATGTAAGTGTGCACTCAATTTCCCTTGATATCTGGATTAATTCAAACTAAATAAGTGGGTCTCGACAACGTGGTTTAGCTGATTACGTATTCGTCATTCAAAATTTAATATCAAAGAACGAATAAGTAACTAGATTTACCGCATTGGTCTCGACTTTGATAAAAGGAGGATCGAATGCACGATGAATTTAGAAAAAGGAAGAAAACAATTACCGGACACTCGTAAAGGTCCAAAAGATCATGGTCAATGCCTTTGTATAACATATTGGTATTGATTAACTAGCGTAGCCTACGTGTACTTTTATCCTGTGATAAGTTTATAAGGTGTTACTCTGTGGTCTTGTTTTGTTGTGTAGTTCACTAGTTGTCCACTTCCAGCATATATACAATTAAGCTTATACGTGAAAATATATTTATTATGTCCAGATTCTGCATTCCATTTATAAATATCCAGAGTAATAATAACTATACTTAATACATAAAAAATAACCCTTGATGGATGCTGGCCGTCCGAACCCCTACTAGATAGATTGTAATTTAACATTGTTCTCGTTTTAATGTTAAGAATATAATGGCTGCTATATAATTAAGTTCTTAATAAGGTTGTTAAAGTGGCGGGATATATCGTATCTTAAATTCATATTCAATAGCGAAACTCTCAACAAAGGCTGGAAATTTGTAAACATTGGACTGGTTCCTAGTTAGCAAGATAAAAATGACGACTTCTTGCTACTAAAATGGTAAATATTTATAAGAATATAAGCTCCCTGGTATCGACTTTTACTCAAGTTATCTTATTCCAAAATGTTAATTAATAGACGTAATGGAGATATTAATATATTTGTCTCAGAGAACCGTTTAACTCTGTATCAAAATGCATCGTGTACCTTGTAAATTAGACTCAGTTATGGCTTATCTGTGTGATGCGTCTTTGAAGACAGTCAGATTAGAGATGCCAAAATGTCAAATCGACGCTGTATTTATATCCTTCGGCAAAACCATTGCGCGGCTCACTGAACTGAAAATCGCTTATTACTTATTACTAACAATTATATTCCTGGCTCACGGCATAGAATATGCATCTAGTTTCATAAATCGATGAAAGTTTGTCGTTACTTCAATGAAATAGCGAAAGTTAATAACAAAACGATAACATTCCTTATCGAATAACCTAACTAGAGCGTTTTTTGTGTGACATCATTTTAATGGAAATAGTCCCTAAGCGGCACTTAATAAAAATACTTATTACATGTATATTTCAATATTCAACGACATAATTATGCAAATGGAAGTTCAGCCATTAATTTATAATGACAATTTACTTGAATCTAAATTCTTATTCAAGTTACTATCAAAATACGGTAAACCGGAAGTGACCATTCAACAAAATGGCGATCTCCTTTTAAATGAGCAAGCACCTGTCACAATTGAATTCCTGCGAAAGCACACCGATAACAGTGTCATGGAACCGTTAAAGTTAATGAATAGGTAACTGAGCTTATGTTTTACAAGCCCTTTACTCCCTGAACATGTGAAATCGATCTAAATACGCAAAATCGTGATCGAGGTGCCTGAACATTTCGAGTTGAATTCTACCGCAATTGACACTTATTAATTATGACTCATAATACATGTATTCGGCAATGATTTATGTAATTTCTAAAATAATACTGACCGGAATTAATGATAATCGATGAAATAACTAGCCAAAGGCGTCTTAGTGTATTATTACCATCGAAGACTTACATATTTTAGAAATTTAACCCCAATTTCTTAAATGTCAGATATTACATTATTTTTATAAAATTAATGACACATATAAAGCTTAGAACTGTACGTGTATAACAATATATTAGCTTAGGCTATTGGTAAAGTTTTCTTTTATTACATAGGCAATGGATACATTCTTTGATAAAGAGGAAAAATTACAGGTTTATGCTATCCTTACGACTGCGCAGACACTTGACGAAAGTCAGATGGAGAGGTTCATTGACGATAAAAGTAAGAGTTATAATTAGTTCTATCTTGTTCATAATTGTTTTTCTTCTGTCAAAAACAAATATGAAATGAGTAAAAAAAATCGTGCAAAAAGAAGCAAAATCGATTCCGCTAACAGTAACAGGCTAATAATGCAATACCACTCACGTTCCTGGCTTGGTGCAGACACTTCATTATAGAGATCTTCAGGATAAAACTATATGTAATTGCTCAAACCGACCCTCTTTAGTGAAATTCTGCAAATGTTTGTCACATGTGAATACAATGCCAACCTTCATAGATATATTTAGCAATACAAACAATGGTGTAATCTTCGTTAGAGACAACCGAAGGGACAATCAATAATGTACAATCCAGAAACAATGACACAACACCAAGGACATTGACAAACATAGCAAGACCAAAGCACAACACAAAACTAAAAAGATTAAGCAACACAAACCCCACCAAAAACCAGGACTGACCTAAGGTGGTCGTGAATGGTAAACAGTTCCCGCCTCTTATAAAAACCCCTCTATATTACTCATATAGCATAAACGAATTGTATATCACTATATACGCAAGCAAACACAAACAATATTATATTTTTATTCCATTTATTTATTTTTAAGATGTTATCAAATCTATACTGAAATATCTGAATGGAGCAACAAAAGACGAGCACCATAGATTTGGTGGAGCTAGCATACCAGAGTTATTAGACGGCATAGACAAACTAGCTGTAGCTGACCCAAATAAAATAAAAGTAAGATAATAAGTGCTAAAATCCACAGCGGGATCTTCGAAATAGAAGTAATAAACGTTAGAGAATACTGAAGGGTCAATCAAAAATTGACAATCCAGAGAAACTGTGTACATAGGGTACAGAAGACGAAGACAAACAAAGCAAAAACACAACGCTATGTCTGTGTGTTGGACACCACTATATACTCAAATAAAAAAATCTAGTGCTTAAGTTAGCATTTTAACGTTAAAATGAAAAACGAAAATATCACACGTCAGAACAGTTCTAAGCACAAATAGACAAATCGTTGAAATACAGGTAAAATATATACCCCAATCACACATATACAATGTATATGATCCTCACTTTTCTGGATTGGTACAGGCACTTTAATTAAAAGTGGCGGGGTTAAGATTTTTTTTTCGAGTTATGGGAAAGGGGGGATTTAGCTATCATGTACTGAAAACGTACCGTGTAACTGTTTCGAAGAATCGAAGGAAATACTTTATCTGAGATAATCAGTGATCTTGAAGGTTTTTTTCAGAATGGGCCCATGGCCCTTCAAACAAATTTCAATGGGCCATTGTAAATGAAATAAATTTCCAGCACAATAATGCATAGATATGTATTTTCATACTATAGCTCATGTAACATTTAAATTAAATATAATTGATTGAAATTGAATTGCTTTTCAGTTTTCTAGTGATTTCGACACTCTGGATTCACTCATCTTTACCTGCTCGAATTCACTACATTGTTATTCCAAGGACTGAAATGTTTAACTTTGCCCATTATTGAAACATACACTTTAAACATCCACATATTTAAAATTTCTCCATTTAATATCTATAAGTAATCAAATATCACTTATTTTTCTATTATTTTTAATATCCTACATAATTATAATTATCAGGGCGAACAGAAATTAGGGCTTCAAGCTTCGTTTCTCCAATCCAGTGACACTGATGTATAGTTAAATTTGTATTGTAGAATTCCTTATCTTGACCAATATAATTGAGAAACCACGTACATTTTGTACCACAAGGAACAAGAACAATTTCACAAGTTGAAATTAAATGTAATCAAAATTACAGAGAATAAAGAATTAACATTTGATACACAGTTCATGCCTTGTTATTGAATCTGTTCTCAACTCAGTTACACACACAGTAAATCAAATAAAGGTCAAAAGGCTTTATAAAGTCATACATTTCAATTGAATTTTTATTGCAAGTAAATTTTAACAATATTATAAACAACCATGAACAGGACGGTATTTGCGGACGTCTTTCTCGTTAGCATCACAGGGTCGGGGGTACTTGTACGTCTTGTGAGCCAGAGTCAATCATATTTTAAGTTTCTTTTCTCACGGAATCGTCAGGATCGAAATTGTTATTTCCATCTCGACCAACAAACGAAAACAAAGTCTTCTGGCCAGGTAAAACAGGCAGACGCTGATTTTTTTTCGGAGTCATTTTTCTATAAAATTCAACTAAATACCGGCAAACAATAACTCGCAAGACACGTACTTTCAGAAATAGAATTTTCCGTAAAAATAAAATTTCATATTGAATTTTGGGATGATTTTATACAAATTTTCATTGAATTTGATTCATATTTGTCAAAAATCAAATTTACAAACGTTTATTTGGAGTAACATTTGGAAAAAAAGTCACCTCATTGGTTGTTATTCTTTTCCGGTATTTAAACATTTCATAATTATATTTACTTCAGCATTAAGCAAAGGAAAAACCACGAGACAGTCCGATAAATATATAAATAGGCAAAACATTCTCAATGATCTGATTTCGACACGATTATGCATAATTCAGTGGGGTTCACTGTTTTTCAAGGGGTTCACTGCAATTCGCAATACCGCACGACTGATGACTATCGTTCCATGGATACCGAACCTTGCAAAATTATTGAGCGCCACACGGGCGCTTACATTTTACTTTCACTGCACCATTTTTCAGCTTAATGCGCAAATTGTGCATGGCGCTGGACTTTCCCGATCACTGGATAATCACATTCGACGATAGTATTATAATCTTGGCCAATAGAAAGGTAATGGTATTTAACGCCACTTTCAACAACATTTCAGGTTTATCGTGGTGCTCTGTTTTATTGGTGTCGCAATCCAGATTTACACAATTCAAAGCATAAAGCAACACATTGAGCAACACGAACCCCCGGGGTTGAACCAGCTTCTTAGGGAGAGTAAAAATAAATATGTTTTCAGATTCTAAATGGAGAAGCATTGCCAATTTTTCTGGAAGTGCTGAAGCTGGAAAATTTGGAAGATCAAGCCAAAACATCTAGAATTCTGTGGACTATGTCCTTTAATGATTACGTTGCCAACGAAATTAAGTCAAATGAAGCATTGATGAAAAAGCTTCAGTCACTATCAAAATCAGATGATAAGACAGTCAAAATGAATGTGCAGGGAATTTTGTATACCTTGAAAAACTTTGACATGATATCAAAAGGTATATATATAATCTTCCTTCTTAGCTAGTAGTCAGTTTACTAAGAATATTCATTGATACATCGTCTGTAATCCACAGTTGATCACCCTCCGATTACTCTCCACTCATCATTTGTGGGTCAGCTGGTAGAGAAATTCTCGTTTCGTTGGAAAACAGCTATTAATAGTTACCAATTAAAATCATCGTTGATATTGTTACTGTCCTAATTTTAGGTGAAAAATGTCGGCTCCAATAATTTGCAAGAAATTGCTTTCTTAGTTGAAATATTTTTAAAAGAAGAGTTTGAATATACTTGGGGAATAGATGACCATCACTGTTTACGAAACGTTATGAAGATACCAAGAGGCATAATCAGAATCCGTAAATCGAAGAAGAACGGACAACATAATGGCCAAAAGAAGAACAGACAACACAATGGCCAAAAGAAGAACAGACAACACAATGGCCAAAAGAAGAACAGACAATACAATGGTCAAAAGAAGAAGAACATACAACACAATGGCCAAAAAGAACAGACAATACAATGGTCAAAAGAAGAAGAACAGACAACATAATGGCCCAAAGAACAGACAGCATAATGGCCAAATGAAGAACAGACAACACAATGGCCAAAAGAAGGACAGACAACATAATGGCCCAAAGAACAGACAGCATAATGGCCAAAAGAAGAACAGACAACACAATGGCCAAAAGAAGAACAGACAACACAATGGCCAAAAGAAGAAAGACAACACAATGGCCAAAAGAAGAACAGACAATACAATGGCCAAAAGAAGATGAACATACAACACAATGGCCAAAAAGAAAAGACAACGCAATGGCCAAAAGAACAGACAACACAATGGCCAAAAGAAGAACAGACAACACAATGGCCAAAAGAAGAAGAACATACAACACAATGGTCAAAAGAACAGACAACACAATGGCCAAAAGAAGAACAGACAACACAATGGCCAAAAGAAGAACAGACAACATAATGGCCAAAAGAAAAAGAACAGACAACACAATGGCCAAAGGAACAGACAACACAAAGGCCAAAAGAAGAAACACATACAACACAATGGTCAAAAGAAGAAGAACAGACAACACAATGGCCAAAAGAACTGACAACACAATGACCAAAAGAAGAACAGACAACACAATGGCCAAAAGAACAGACAACACAATAGTCAAAAGAAGAAGAACAGACAACACACTGGCAAAAAGAACAGACAACACACTGGCCAAAAGAACAGACAACACAATGGCCAAAAGAAGAACAGACAACACAATGACCAAAAGAAGAACAGACAACACAATGGCCAAAAGAAGAAGAACATACAACACAATGGCCAAAAGAAGAACAGACAACACAATGGCCAAAAGAAAAAGAACAGACAACACAATGGCCAAAAGAAAAAGAACAAAGGGACAAACAATGATCTACAAGACATACACATAAAGCTAAAAACCGGAAGGGTAGGCAGTTCCTTCTCTACTAGTGGCACCCGTCGTATTAATCTAGTTACAACCCCGTGGATAAGTCATAAATGAGGAAAGGACCAGGAAGTGTTTACGACAAGTGGCACATATCCGTGGTCATTTGTGACACAAATATTGTAAAGACTGTCGTCGGGACTTATCAAAGTGATCTAAAACGATCACATGACTGCAAGATTTCTCTACCAGTTGTCTCATGGGTGGTAAGGAGAGTGAAACCGGGACATGATCAGCTGCAGGTTACTGGCGATGACATTTACCCTGCTATTGTACTGTCCATGTTTATGGTGTCATTCGTTTTTATGATAGTGTGTGCCGTTTTTTTGCATGGAAGCGAATCAGTTCTGGTTTTCTTTATCGTTTATTTGTATCTACAATGTCGTACAGAGAGGAGGATTGTATGCCATTATAGGTTTAATCTAGATACGATAACGTAACCCTCATTCCGCTTGTGCTCCATTTAGGGTTACGAATCGATCTCATTCAACGTATGGGAGCAAATTAAAATTTTCGTTCCGTGAATATTTCAACTTTCTTTTTGCATATCTGGTCATATCTTATTATTCCCAACAATTTTTAAGTAATGGTGATAGGAAATAAGTGTTACAATCCCTGTTTCTATCTTCAAGACCGGTTTCGTATTTGAAAATTGTTACTTGTCCGCCATAACACCTTACGTAGACTCTCGCGATGGGCGGAGCCTATCCATATATGGAAACTGTTACTATGAAAAAGTCGATTTTACTATAAAATTGATCCAAATAAGGATATCTCAAAAACGAGGCAAGTGCGCGTGAACTAGCAACTTGTAAACAAAATGTCGGACAGAAAGAAGATTTCATGCATTCAAATTTTCAGATGGATATAAGTCTACCATGGATTGCTGCACCAATTATTTAACACCTCAAGGTTTACCTAAATATATTTATCTTTTACCCCCGTTAATTTTTCCAACCACTTACAACGGAATTAGGACAAAAAACCGCCCGGTGTGAATCACTCCGGGCGCTGCTCCCATAAGTTGAATGGGATCGATTCGTAACCCTAAATGGAGCACAAGCAGAATGAGGGTTACGTTATCGTATCTAGGTTTAATCATGTCTCAAGCCATTACCTGGATTTCTAACGCCATACATCATGGACATCTTTGTCCTGATTGCACAGGTAGTTGTAAATCCAACTACCATATGACCACAGCCATGACGGTACCTCATTTCTTAATTGAAGCACAAACCTCCAACCACATCAATGAAGCGGCCCGGGTGGCTCAATGAGTTAGGTCGTTGGATCTAACAACTCATACAAGCCTATCACCAATACGGCGTGTGTTCGCACCCGGCTTTGTAAATTACAAAAAATGGTGCACTCGACTCACAGCCGCAAGAGATAAAGTTTATCAGTTGCTTGCCCGGGGTCGGTGGTTCTCTCCGGGTACTCCGGTTTCCTCCACCACTAAAACTGGTCGCTGTGATATAGCTGAAATATTGATGAAAGTGGCATTAAACCACCAAAAATCTAATCAAATCGACCACATCAATGTATCATGCGATCTATTGTGTCTGTTGTAGGTAACATAATTGATATAAAAAATAATGTTCTCCTTCCTGAGGCAGAGGTGACCTTAGTCGATCTTCGCTTCCTTTTACATAAGTTATTTACGAGTGTATTGAAAAATTGTATTTCAGTACTACAGATTTAGATTACGTTAAAATCACATTTGGTGTTTAATTTCCTGGAAAATATTGAAAATAAACTGTTATGCAGTAGCGTTACTCTACCTGTAATGCCAAACTCCCATACGATCACGACCATGACGGACCCCAGTTTTTTTTTAATCATTTGTTTTCCAGTGGAACTTGTGCAATCCGACTCCTGAGTTTTCCTACGTCCTGTTACATCCCTGGTCCATTGGTGTGTCGGATTAGACAGGTTCAACTGTATATGCCGTTGGAGATCGAGTTATCAAGAGGGGAAGGTTGGGATCACATTAACCGATTTAACCCCCGTCACATTTTTGTGTTTTTGTGTTCAGAGAGTTAAGATGAAAGGTGACTGATCGCTTTGTTAATATTGATGGAATTGTTGAGAATCACTCTTTTAATTTTATTTTCATAATATAATAATATAATATTTATCTTATAGAACATAAACCTACACACAAAACAGGGAAGCACGTGTTTATAAGTTACTCGTGGAAGCAACAAAAAGTGGTCCTCAAGCTGAAAAACATGTTACAGGTAATTACATGTATAGCACAGCTAATATCGTCATTGGTATTATGACGTATATGACGATTGTATTCTTACGTAACTGACGTTTAAGCAGTCACGTCACTGACGCTGGTATTAATAAGACTCATGTCATCTTATCTTTCAAAATATTTTTCAAAGATATCAATACCTTGTTGAAGAGTGTTCTGTAAATTAGGTACAGATGACAAAAGATGATATTGGCAATTATATTTTGGATCAAAGTTGACTTTTGTTTCACTATTATATTTACGATGACCTAAGAAATAATTCATGAAAGCCATAGTTTGTATCCCGCTTTAACATGGGCAACATTATTTTCTTTAAAAAATGTCCCAGAGCGATAGCATTGCTTAATAGAGGTTACTGCATTTTATTGTTTCTTCTTCTTTAGAAAGAAGGAATAGAACTATGGATTGATGTTGAAAATATGAGAGGATCAACACTGGATTCCATGGCTCATGCTGTAGAAAACGCCGCCGTTGTCCTAATATGTATGTCTGAGAGTTACAAAGACAGTCCCTATTGTCGACTTGGTAGGTACATAAAAATATAAAGTTCTTAAAATCCTCACTTGTTTTAATACAATACAGTCAAACATGTCCATGCGGTCACCTCTATTAAGCAGTCAACTGTATTAAAAGATCACATTTTTATTGTACCGTCATAGAAAATTTCATATGAAATGAACCTCTTTTGAGAGGACACCTTTGTTAAAAGCCACTTTTTCTGTGTCCCAAAGGTGACCTATCAATAGAGATTTGATTGTTGATATTACTTAGTGTGTAATAAACGAAAATGTGAGTTCGAATCCAGCTCATGGCGAGGTGTACTCGATACAAAATAATGATAACATTTGTCAGTAACTTGCAGCAGGTAGGTGGTTTTCTTCGGGTACTCCGGTTTCCTCAATCAATAAAACTGACCGCCACGATATAGCTGAAATTTTGTTGAATGTGGCATTAAACACCACAAAAGTTGTCATATCTACTATACAATGTTCACTTTTATGTTCCACTTTGTTTTATTACAGAAGCTTCCTATGCCTTTAAACTACAGAAAAAATACATTCCTCTAATGGTACAGACATATTACAAGCCAGACGGTTGGTTAGGGGCTCTATTAGAGGCCCGATTATATTTTAACTTTAGTGAAAAGGGTCAATTTCAACCAAAATATAACGAGCTTCTCAAAGAACTCAGGTTCCATCAAGTCTTTCCAGACCAACATGCCACAGTACAAAATTCAACAGGTACGTACTGTATTTGATACTTTAATGGCGTTATGTAGTATGAAATATGATAGATTTAATTGTTATCTAGTTTAACCCCGCCACTTGTTATTGAAGTGCTTGTACCAAGAAGAGTTTGAAGGTACCAAATGTGTACCGTAATCAGAATCCGTAAATCAAAGAAGAACAGACAACACAATGACTAAAAGAAAAAGAACAAACATACAAGCAACGATCTACAAAGCACAACACAGAAAACTAAAGTTCGTACAGCACGAACCCTACTAAAAACCGGATGAATCCGTGCTCTGGGGGTGGGGGTACTAATTTCACCCATCGTGTTGCTCCACTTACAAACCCGGGTGATAAATCATGAATGAGGAAGGAACTGGATTGACATTACGACAAACGGAACATGTGATTCAGATATACCGTACCGGTTAACTAAGTCATGGTGGCTACTGTAAATCTTTCGAAGTGATGAAATCAACTTAACCGATAGGAACCCAGTACAAATCTAGCTGTAAGTGATGTCCCATTGAAGGAAATCTTTGTTAACTGAATCTTTATAAATGGAACACTTGTATATTTCTAACACAAAAGTTGGTCCGAAAGAGGTTCAGTTCAGAAAAATCTCACTATGAAAAGAAAGTTTAAACAGTGATGTCAACAATTCCTTTAATATTAACAAAACAAACAATCACCCCTCACCTTAACTCACCAAACAAGAAAAAACAAACCACGACATCTGATGTTAGAAATCTAGGTCCTGGCTTGGGACAGATATAAACGTATGGCGTGGTTAACCCAGTTAACAACTGTGTAATAATTCTCGTATCATCTATTTCAATGCACTACAAACAAACCTGTATTAAGAGTCACATTTGGGACATAGAAAAAAAGAAGTGGCCTTATAAGACATGTGATCTCTTAAAAGAGGTTAAATTCATATGAATTTTTCTAATACTGGACAAGAAAAAGGTGACAGTTTAATACATGTGACTACTTAATAGAGGTGACCACATTAATTAACGCTTTGTACTTTGTCTTACACAGATGCGACGTCAGTAGCTACACATTCAACACCAGCAGATGTAATGAAATGGCTAACCAACAATAAGTTATCAAAGCAAGTATCAATTTTAAAACCTGGTGAATATATATATTAATATTTACATCATGAGTTGCCGAACAAACACATTTTTGTTTGAGTTCATAATAATAGTTTAACCCCGCCAATTTTTATTGAAGTACCTGTTCCAAGTCAGAAAAGTGAGCGGTTAGTGGTCTTGTATTTGTGTTGTTAGAGCAGGGATTTTACCTCTTTCTACGATTTTGATATCAGATTTTGGAATTGCTCCGACAGTATGCTATTTTTTGCCTATTTCTATGATTTTGATATTAGATTTCGGAATTGGTATATTTTGTTTTTTATTTTATTATTGTTTCACTTCCACTCTTTTCCCCAAATTTTTAAGTTGAACGTAAAGTGTAATGTGGTTTATTTTTTTATTTTTTTCATTATTCTTGCAGGTGCTGCCAATATTTTAAAGATGTCAATGGTGAAGAGCTTCTACAACTCAAACGCATGAGCTATGCTGTAAGTAATATGAGACAGGCACAACCTGTTGAAGGGCGAAGCCTATTTGATGATATTTGACAATTAAGAGGGAGGCATGAGAGGCCTCCTAAAATACAGATGAAAATTGAAGAAAAAAATGTTTGTAAATTTAGATCTACATGTAATTTGAACACCTTTCCCATAGATGAAAACTTTGAAAAGCGGGGTGGGGGTTTCTGTCACAAATCTCAGAAAAAAAGAAAAAAAATCCAAATCGCGATTCACCGAAATTAAAATTTGCCATTTTTGAGAATTTCACAAATCACGGTGAATCAATAAGAGACATAAATCGAGGGTCACGAGAATAAAAAAATACCCCAATCACAGATCATGGGGAAAAAATGGTGAGAGAGAATAAAAATGCATGCGTGGCAGTGAAAAGTGGAGTGAGGGTCAGACGCAATTGCAATATTTTTAACCTTGCCATGGAAAATGAGTTAAAATGCTTACCTGACAAAATCAGTTGTCCAGACATCATACACAAATGCACTTCATATGTACACATGTTTTGAATCACTTTTAAATTGCGAAATCGTGGAGATGATATAGGTTTCCTGTATACATAAAAATGATACAGAGCTGTTCTTCAATGTTTGACACCAGGTCACAAAGTTTTCAGGGACAGGATGACCAAGAAGTGCATGCAATTTCATGTTTCTTTCCTCTACGAAGCAGATGTCATCCATGTACACTGTAAATGATCATTTCTCGTATTTTGGTATTAAAATTTTCTTTTAAGTTTATTTCAATTGAGAGGAACTGAAATGGTTTATATAGATTTGGGAATTTCTTATTGAAATAATTTTTATTTTGTTTTTAAATACCACTTTGTTCTATAATTTCATGCTTCCGGCTGGGACTATTCCCAGCTTCCGGTGAAAAGATATTTGGCTATGAATATATAGGAGTATGACTTATTACCAAACATTGTATAGCATACTACCAGACGATCACGACCACGATGGCCTCAAATCAGATAGTAAAGCAAGGTGAAATCGATATTATTTTTTCTGTGTTGTGTTTTGGAGATTATTGTTTGTCCTTTTTACAAAACACAACACAGAAAACTAAAGATTGAGCTACAAGAATCTCATTGAAACCTGGGTGAATTCCTGCTCCATTAGTGTCACCCGTCGTGTTACTGTTGTTACAACACGGTGAATAGTCATGAATGCGGACAGGACAGGATTCTACCAATTCTAAACAGCAGGCAAACCAATACAATACATTTAGCGCTGGAAATTATTGATAAAAGTAGTACTAAAAGTGAAGCCTTTAAATGTGAATTATCTCCCTTCTTTTTATTGGTTTCGGAACAATCATTGTGTTGACTGCCTCCGATGATACAGTCTTAAACAGCAAACCACTTTTAAAAAATAACACACTGTCAGAACAATTCCACAATCAAATTTAAAATCGTAGGAAGAGGCAAAATTGATACTCCAAATACACAAATACATGATATTGGTACAGTAACTTCGATAAAAAGTGGCGGGATGAAACTATTTTATGGGCCCAAACTGCCCCTCTGATTTAGAGTAAGACAATCTGTAAATAAATTATTCTGATTTCTTATTGAACAGGCTCCGGAGTTTTATTTTAAAACACTTGGTGAGAAACTCATGCTGAACCTTGATGAAATACTGAAATTAACAGCAGCTCTAGCAAAAATATGATGGACGATGTATATGGTGTATTGAGACAGGACATAACAGAAGATAAAGACTCTGCATAGAAGAATCAATATTAATACTAATGTTCTTAACAATTAAGCTAACAATAATAATAATAATAATAATAAACACATTCATAATTATCTACTTGAAAATAATATTATTACAAACAACCAGTCTGGATTTACGAAAGGTGATTCGGCTATTTATCAACTTATTAATATTACAAATGAGTTTGGTAAGGCATTGAATGAGGGTAAGGAAGTTAGGGTCATATTTTGCAATGTTAGTAAGGCATTTGATAGGGTTTGGCATCAGGGTTTACTAAAGAAATTAGAGTCAATTGGTATAAGAGGGTCTCTTTTGGATTGGGTTCAAAATTATCTGTCTGGAAGGAAACAAAGAGTGGTGATCAACAATGTATCTTCTGACTGGGGTTTCATTAAGGCGGGAGTGCACCAAGGGTCGATTCTAGTGTCACTATTTTTTTTATTATTTTTATAAATGATATTGTTATAGACATACAGTCTACGATTAAATTATTTGCTGATGACACGAGTTTATATTTAATTATAGACTATCCACAAATGACGGCAGATATTCTAAATAGGGACCTAGATAAAATTCATACTTGGTCAACGAACTGGTTGGTTTCATTCAATCCACAGAAAACTGAAACCACGACTATTTCAGACTTGCCTACCCTTACGATTTTGGCATAAGGCTCACGATTTTTTGGGATATCTTACGCCCTTACGATTGTTGTTAATTTCCTTACGATTTGGCAAATTTGCAGTATTTCCGGAAAGTTTTCGGTTCCGGTCCATCGTTTCATTGTGGTTCTGTATATTATAGATCTTATCGGCATTTCCGGTGATTAAAAAAAACGATGTCAAAACGAACTTTGTCTGTCAAAATTTTGATAATAAACCCAAAATCGATTTAAAATGTTAATATTATGTGGTTATATCATGTGCCATTCGCAATATGTTTAGTTTCTGTGCTTAAAATTGCATTTTGTGACCCCAAAAAAAGAGCCTTACTATTTTTTATCTCGACTTACTATTTTTAACAAAAAGGGGTAGGCAAGTCTGCTATTTCACGAAAAATTAACAAACCACATCATCCTGACATTTTTATGAATGACACTCCTATAGCTGAGGTTCCTAATCACAAACATCTCGGACTGAATATTTCGAAGGACGGTACTCGCCATACTCATATTGATTTCCTAACAGAGAAAGCGTACAGACGATTAAATATTTTACGGAGATTTAAATTTATTCTTGACAGAAAAACGTTGGAGACCATATATCTGACTTACAAAAGACCATTATTATTATGCTGACGTTATTTGGGACAATAATATAACTTGCCTATATATAGTTGATAAGATGGAGAAAGTACAAATAGAGGCAGCTAGAATTGTAACTGGGGGCACTCGGTTAGTCTCGTTTGATAATCTATACTTAGAAACAGGGTGGGATAGACTAAAGAACCATCGGGAAATGCATAGACTGGTTTATTTTTACAAAATGAAGAACAACATTTTGCCACAGTACTTATCAGACCTAGTTCCAGATCTACATAGTCATAATACAAGAAATTCTTCTATTATTCCCCCTATAAGGACACAAACTAGTTTATACACAAATTATTTCTTACCGGCTACCATACGCTCTTGGAATCTTTTACCTGAACGCGTCAAGTCTACCACTTCGGTCAATTCTTTCAAATCTAATCTGAAACCCAATCATCCACAAAAACCGCCCTATTATTATATTGGAAAACGACTTGGTCAAATTCTACACTCTAGACTTCGTATGCATTGCAGCTCTTTAAACCAGTAAAAAAATATTGTTGACTCCCGACTTTGTTAATGTGGGCTATTGAAACAACAGAACATTATTTGTTATACTGCCCTCTCTACAACGTACACAGACAGCTTTTTATTGAGCCCTTTTTTGACGATCCTCTAATTTCATATGATCACTATCTTTTTGGATCGCCCGAGTTCAGTTACGAACAAAACGTTGAAATTTTCTTGGCAGTGCAATCCTTTATTATCAACTCGAAACGATTTAACAGAAATTAGAGTTGTCAATTGAACCCACGACTTGTCTTTTGACATATGACACAAACAGTGCATGTGCTCACTTTATTTTCTCTTTATATCATATTTCTTTTCATTATTTAATTTCACATATAACTGTATATATCAAGTTTAATTTGTCCTAATTATTATATTAATTCATTATAATTTCTACCATTTGAGCATATATTCTGCTTTGTAAATTTAATTTCTTCATGAAACAGATTAATATAAGTTTTGTAACTTGTTTCCGAATCCTATTAATGATTCATTTGAATAATTTGTACATATTCATGCTTGTATTGTATTATTGTATTATTGAATTACTTAATAAAATATGTCTACACTAATAATAATAATAATATCCTTTATTTAAACAAGATGACATATTTAGTTACAAACTAGTTCACAATATGGTCCTGCATTATATACATAATTACAGCATAAATTATAAAAGTGGCATATAAGCAAATAAATAATATTAATTAAGCTACAAGTTGAAATCAGAGTTGAAATATAAAGATAATAAAAAAATATCAATATCATTCTAGGTAACTATGTAATACAGAAATTAACCATAGTACTGTTGCAAATATAATTCTTTGAAGGATTCTATGGTCATACATTCCTTTAAATTTTCACTCAAGTCATTCCACAAGTAAACTTCCAGATATAATAAAAGAACGCTTATAATACTCTGTTTTAGATTTTGGTACATAAAGTAAATTTTGACTACTCTCTCTGTCTTGTGGATCTAGTGCTAACCTGATGAACATATTTAAAATATTCAGATATTCTGGAACCAATTGATTCAGTGATTTAAAAACTAAAATTGCTTTCCTATATACAAAATAATCTGGCATAGGCATCCATTTCAGTTTATTAAAGAGTACAATAGATGGTTTCGTAACGTTTTGTTCATTCAAAATAATACGCGCTGTCCTTTTTTGAAGTTTAAAAATCTTATCAATATTTGCAGCATTTTTTGCACCTGACCATATAGTACAACAATAATTAAAGTGTGGAAAAATTACAGAGTTATAAACTTTAAGTAAAGCAAATCTAGACATAAAACTGTTCAGCCGTCGTAAAACACCTAATTTCTTTGATATCTCTTTGGTTGAGACATCAATATGATATGACCAAGATAATGAACAATCAATATTTACTCCTAAGAGTTTGGCTACATCAACAGTTTCAAGAACAACATTATTTATTTCAATACAAATCTTTCTACATTTTACCAACCTTTGTTTTGTCCCAATCAACATACACTGTGGGTTTTTTAAATTCATTGTAAGTTTATTTCTCTTCATCCATTGCTTGGAGTTAACAAGATCTTCTTTCAATTTATTGTCCCCCGCCTCCCAAGCGGAGCGGGGGATATAGAAATTCTGGGTGTTAGAGAGGGTACTTGTTAGATACGATAACGTAACCCTCATTCCGCTTGTGCTCCATTTATGGTTACGAATCGATCTCATTCAACGTATGGGAGCAAATTAAAAATTTCGGTCCGAGAATATTTCAACTTTCTTTTTGCATATCTGGTCATATCTTATTATTCCCAACAATTTTTAAGTAATGGTGATACGAAATAAGTGTTACAATCCCTGTTTCTATCTTCAAGACCGGTTTCGTATTTGAAAATTGTTACTTGTCTGCCATAACACCCTACGTAGACTCTCACGATGGGCGGAGCCTATCCATATATGCCAAATATGGAAAACTGTTACTACGAAAAAGTCGAATTGACTATAAAATTGATCCGAATAAGGATATCTCAAAAACGAGACAAGTGCGCGTGAACTAGCAACTTGTAAACAAAATGTCGGACAGAAAGAAGATTTCATGCATTCAAATTTTCAGATGGATATAAGTCTACCATGGATTGCTGCAGCGATTATTTAACACCTCAAGGTTTACCTAAATATATTTATCTTTCACCCCCGTTAATATTTTCAACCACTTACAACGGAATTAGGACAAAAAACCGCCCGGTGTGAATCACTCCGGGCGCTGCTCCCATACGTTGAATGGGATCGATTCGTAACCCTAAATGGAGCACAAGCGGAATGAGGGTTACATTATCGTATCTAGGTACTTGTGAGTTGATTTTAAGGTACAAACAAGACTTGTGGGGAGAAATGCAAGTTATGTGGTGCATCCCACAAATCACATTGGAAAATCACCAGTATGGACATTGTAAGATCATAAGTGATAGATAAAAACAATACAGCTCACAAGTAACGGATGAGCGGACATGGACGACCGAAACGGCCAAGATCGTAAAATTTCAATTTAATAGTCTGGTTCCCTGCTCAATTTTATCTCCCTTGATTAGAATACTAGACAAATCTACGTGATCGATCGGTCGTTTCCGAGTTGTTTGGACGTAATGTTCCCACTGCATGGCCAAGAAAGATGCTACCCGTAAAACCATTCTGTACAAATTAGCACCCCAAAAGTCTTCATCCTCACAAGTACCCTCTCATTAGTACGTCCGTCTGTCCGGATATATTGTAAGTGCTCTGAAACTGGGCAAAATTTGAAAATGAAATTCTTGTAAAATCATGTTTTTGATAGAAAAAGTACATATTTTGAGAATTACACATTTCTCTGAAACTACAAAAGATAGAAACTTAATATTTGGTATGGGTGGAGATGCCAATGTGAAGTTGAGGATGCAACATTCCCCCCTCCGCCAGCTCAGCCCCACCCCTCTGGGGAATCTGTATAAAAAATGTGACCGAAATATCCACCCTAAACCATATATATTTATGATCAGGGTGAATAGGCAAATCAAATGCCTTATAGCTAAGGCCCCAGGGGTCATACCCCCACCCCCTACCTGAAGTGAACTTTTTAATGGTTGAGATCCCCACCCCTAAACCATATATATTTATGATCAGGGTGACTAGGCAAATTAAGTGCCTTATATCGCAGGCCCTGCAGGGTCATACCCCACCCCCTACTTGAAGTGAACTTTTTAATGGTTGAGATCCCCACCCCTAAACCATATATATTTATGATCAGGGTGACTAGGCAAATTAAATGCATTATAGCTCAGGTGCCAGGGGTCATACCCCACCCCCTACCTGAAGTGAACTTTTTAATGGTTGAGTTCCCCACCCCTAAACCATATATATTTATGATCAGGGTGATTAGTCAAATTCCCCACCCTAAACCATATATATTTATGATCAGGGTGACTAGGCAAATCAAATGCCTTATAGCTAAGGCCCCAGGGGTCATACCCCACCCCCTACCTGAAGTGAACTTTTTAATGTTTGAGATCCTCACCCCTAAGCATATATATTTATGATCAGGATGAATAGGCAAATCATATGCCTTATAGCTAAGGCCCCAGGGGTTATACCCCCACCCCCTACATGAAGTGAACTTTTTAATGGTTGAGATCCCCACCCCTAAACCATATATATTTATGATCAGGGTGACTAGGCAAATTAAATGCCTTATATCTCAGGCCCTGCGGGGTCATACCCCACCGCCTACCTGAAGTGAACTTTTTAATGTTTGAGATCCCCACCCCTAAGCATATATATTTATGATCAGGGTGATTAGGCAAATTAAATGCCTTATCTCAGGCCCTGCGGGGTCATACCCCACCCCCTACGTGAAGTGAACGTTTTAATGGTTGAGATCCCCACCCCTAAACCATATACATTTTTTTTAATACACAAATAATATTTGTTTGTACAACGGTTAGCTTCGCCTATTCACCTTTAAAACCTGTCAGATTATTGATCACTTTGTGTACACGCGTGCCAAGCGGACTGTGTCAGTAATCTATTTTATCAGGGATTATTTTTTAAACGAATTTGATGACCCAAGCCAAGGTAATTGTAATCCGTAGGAATATAAATTCCTTTAAAGTGATAATCAAAGATTGAATAAATTATCGGTTCCTTTTAAGTCTTGTTAAAATTAATTACCGGCCCTTTTAAGTTTCATTAAAAATATAAGTTTACACACCAGATGCATTTATTCAACAAGAGTTAAAAAATAAAATGATTGTTAATTTTTGTGATGAATTCTAATCAAATGTTGTATAAAAAGCATCGTGTAGTCTACGGTCATCATTCTTACAGTTCGCGATGTTACCTATACAATCTAGTTTTTGTGTCGTTTCGTTTCGTTAGTTACATTATAATTTAGTGTGACACATTGTAAATATTTGTGTATTGATTTTTTATTTGTTGTGTATTGCTTGATGAATGTAGTGCTTTAATAGATCTAGTCCTGAGATCGTTTTTATCAAATATTTCTTTGTTTCTGATGTGGATTATTCATGTACAATGTATACAATATTGTAATACCGGTAATAAAATATAAATTGTCTGATTTTATAATTTTATTTAGTTCATCAACTGTCAACAGTAACGTCTTTGTCAAGGAAATACCACAAATCACATACATACACAAAACAAACAACCGTCCTGTCAAACAATGTGTTACAAAAATTAATGTCATGACGTCACACTCGACCTCGGATGACTCGAAGCTCGGATAACTCGAACAATTTCTGGCAGTCCCTTCAACTTCGACTTATCGAGGTTCGACTGTATATTTATGATCAGGGTGACTAGGCAAATTAAATGCCTTATAGCTCAGGCCCTGGGGGTCATACCCCACCCTCTACCTGAAGTGAACTTTTTAATGGTGGAGATCCCCACCCATAAACCATATATATTTATGATCAGGGTGACTAGGCAAATTAAATGCCTTATAGCTCAGGCCCTGGGGGTCATATCCCACCCCTTACCTGAAGTGAACTTTTTAATGGTTGAGATCCCCACCCCTAAGCCATATATATTTATGATCAGGGTGAATAGACAAATTAAATTCCCCAAGATTTTGACTTGCAACTCGGCTGTTGCATCTCGGATGCTTTCTCGATTTTATAAATATATCACATGGATAACATTACATTCACATTACACCTCTTTCTATTGCGACGGGGGACACAGGGCTACGTGTTGCAATCTTGTATTCAATACTATCAATTGATTTATCTGCAACATCTTGTGAAGTGTTATCTGCATAAATTGTAGCATGTGAATATGTTAAACATTTTGGATAATCATTTACATATAAAATAAAAAGTAAAGGTATGAAACCTTGAGGAACACCAATAGTGATATTTCTAGGCTTTGACAAAATGCCACTCCAAGTTGGAGTCTCCAACCAACACATTGTTCTCTATTACAAAGGTATGATTTAAACCACAGAAGAGAATTTTCACAAATATCAAATGATTTTAATTTATGCAGTAATACATTATGATTACATATCAAATGCTTTGCTTAAGTCTATAAACAATACCCCCGTTAATTTACCATCATCAATATGCTTGAGCCAGTGATCAACCAGACTACTTAATGCTGTCTCACAAGAATGTTTAGGTCTAAAACCAGATTGACTACAAGTTATTAGTTTGTTATTTAATAGATACTCATAAAAAGCATTGAAAACATGTCTCAAGTATTTTGCTGACAGTAGGCAACACTGAAACTGGCCTATAATTGTTTACAATATGATCATCTCCTGACTTAAAAATAGGAGTAACCATGGCATTTCTCCAGTCATTTTCTACACAATTTGTTTCAATTGAAAAATTTAAAATAAATGTTAATGTCGTCGGGTCAATTCTCAGTGGAATAATAAAAAACACAG
>MJUT01047077.1:31618-49990 GCA_002080005.1 Gigantidas platifrons
GGAATGATCAGGTACGTTTCTGGAATGATCAGGTACGCTCATATTCAAACGATTATCAAACCAAATAAGTTTAAAGGTTTTGGAAACAAGTAAAGTAAAAGTCCTAAACATGATAACCAAAATCGGCTATGGTCATCTATGCCTGAAGGAGTATGTGGTATACGGTCATCTATGCCTGAAGGAGTATGTGGTATACGGTCATCTATGCCTGAAGGAGTATGTGGTATACGGTCATCTATGCCTGAAGGAGTATGTGGTATACGCAGATTCTTTTTAATATATTGATATACATTTTATAGCTAATAAACAGGGAAACATATCGTATTCACAGACAATTTATAGAGGAGGGTATTTTTTAATCGTTTTATAAAATATGATCAGACTTTCCCTTTAAAATCATTGATTTAATAGTTAAGTACCCAGAAGACAATGACGTTGTAGCAAATCAGAATACAATCTGCATTCTCGAGCGTTGCGTATGAGTTGTGACACATAGCTTCCACGCAAAGCAGTTCGTATATACCATAATCAAGGTGTGGAAAATTCATAATTGAAAAAAAGAAGTCATCCCTTTTGTAATAGTCGGTTAGAAAATTGACCATTGGTATCAGATTCGAGGTCAAATGTCAAGTAACAAAGGATGAAGCTGTTTATTTGTTTCTTTTATCCCAAGTTAGTTGTGGGAAAATTAATGGAATCGTGTTAGCAAAGTTTGGAATATTGGTTAATAGAACGTCATCAATATACCTGATTGAGAGAGTATGAACGTCATCAATATACCTGATTGAGAGAGTACATGCTTTTGACTATGTATTATTATTTTGTTTTAAGATAGGTTTTGTGCTATAAAATCTACCATATACATGTAGCTACTATGAGTAATGGACAAGATCGGTTTGTTGCCCATGTGGATGCTGACAACTTGTTAAAAAATAATGCCCTCCGAAGTCGGCAAATGAGGTTTCATGATTGGTGACATATATAGGGAAGACGGAGCTGATCTTTTTATAGCCTGATATTCCACTTCCGATTTTGCTTTGGTAGTGCGTGCTTTCCTATCTTTTGTCCTATTATTTCTGTTTAGTGTTATGTGTCATTCAAATAGTTTTGTCATTCCAGAAATGTGCATGAGGGATAGTGTCCTCCCAATATTTTGTATTTAGTATTGGATCTTTATATTATTATATTTCTGTGTCATAGAAGAACAGCTTAGGGAGAAACATTTGTGTGGAAAAGCAAACCATTAGAACATGGACAGCTGTTAATTTTAACATGTTTTCGATCTTTCTAGATCTTTTAGTTGGCGTGTTAAATGTTAAATATTAAATGTTTACACTTTGACCTCGTAGATGTACGTACTGACTGATATCAAAAATAGAACGTCCACTCCTACGAGATTTGACGGACACACAACAGGAAGCAAATCTTCTCTCCCGGTAATGTTTGTTATCGAAAGCAAAAACTAATCTAGAATATATAGTGGGTAGATATGAATAATTGATAAACTATTAATGACATGACAACACAGAAACACTATTTGGCGATATTCTTATTTTCTCCCTCGTTTCAATCCTCCTAAAATATTTGTTTTCTTAACTAAAATAATGTAATATCAATAAACACAGTGTAGGGTTGTGCGTTCGTTACAAGATCGCATAGCATTTAATATAAGCATCTATTAGCATACCAAATTCATAATAATTAGTCTGTCATGTATACCCCCAAAACAAATTCAAGGAGGTGGGTGGACGGATTACTATAACATCCAAAGCACGAACTTTCTAGGTTTAATAAATATTATAAATCTGTAGATCATCAAGCTTTAATGAAGAAGAAAAAACCCAAAACATTCAAAAAAATATAATGAATTTTGTAATAAATATAAGTGTTATTTCTTCAGTCAGTTACATTGTTTATTAGATTTAATTGATGACTGACGTAAGCTGACTGGTGTGTTGTTTCTAAAGTTCTAATTAATGGGTTTACAAATTACAGCACCGGAAATGTTTACAATATATCTACGACATATATTGTCATGGTTACCATATTGATTAATGGGTTTCTGTTATTGATTGATTGATTGATTGATTGATTGATTGATTGATTGATTGATTGATCATGGTACGTCAAAAGTGCAAATATATGGTAATATTATATGATTTTGACAATTTTGTATAGACCCTTTGGTTTATTAGATCCAATGTCTTTTAGAATTATTTGCTTTTCCAGTCTTTTGTCTTTGATCGTTCTCTCTACACGCGCACTAAATTAGATATCTACGGTTTTATTTCGTGATGTGAGCAAACAAGTAAATAATTAGAAGTAGGAGTGGCTGCTATACCTCAATTGTGAATACAACAGGCTCAAGAGGATATAGTTGATAGGATTGTACAAGTTTGCTTTGTAACGGGTCATCACAGACAGCTAACAAATACGAGGCAATAATTTACACTCGACGGACGACTTAAGTTTGCTATGAATTTTAATTTTGAATTTGGGTATTTAACGCCACTTTCAGCAATATTTCAGCTATATCATGACAACCAGTTTTAGTGGTGGAGGAAGCCGGAGTACCCGGAGATAACCACCGATACTAGGCAAACAACTGGTAAACTTTATCACTTGCGGCTGCAAGTGGAGTACACCCTTTTTGTAATTCACAAAGCTGGGCGCGAATCTACGCCGCATTGGTGATAGGCTTGTATGAGCTGTTAGATCCAAAGACCTAACTCATTGAGGCACCCGAGCCCCTAACGTTTGTTATGGAAAACAAACAGTTACAAAAGGAGCAATCAGAAGCGGTAAATCGAGGACGAACAAAAGATACAATGAGTGACAGAAAATGGACACAAAGACAATACAAACATAGATATACAAGTCAGTGAGAACGACGAGTTTCTGGAATAACCTTCATCATGTGCGCCCAAAATAGAAAGATTGGAAAGGCAAATAATTTTGCGAGCAATCAAACGAAAGGGCCTAAACAGGATAGCCAAAATCTCCTAAGGTCACCTATGCCTGAGGGAGGAGCAATTATAGGGTGTCTATTTATACGACCCAACCCCCTTCTAAGGGACAATGATTCTGACAATAGCGTCCCTAGGTCCAAAATGATGTTGCGAGTAAACTAAATATAGCAGTGCTTTCATGACATTCAATTGATTTAAAGGACAACGACGTCATAAGATGAGCGTAGATTACCCAAGAGAGGTTATAATATCACATATTCCAATGTCATAATAGAAAATAAATAGGGATGGATGTCTTTGTAATCAAAATGTTTTATGCATTATCAATGTTGTCTTTTCTGTTGTTATTGTTGTCTTAATCTTCAGTATTGAGCGAGATGATTATAAACATGATATTAAATGACTGGTTTGTTTCATGTAACCGCCCACAGTCTTAGCTTATAACTAACATTAAAGTTGTAGTAATGTCCTTTCCATTTCAATGACTTTGCAAAAACAACACAAATAAGTTTCATATAAACAATTATTTTCCAATAAAAACGTAGATATCGAATTTAGTGAGCATGACGCGTTTCTGGAATGATCTTCATCAGGTACGCTAATAATCAAAAGATTGATTTGATTTGATTTTTATTTATTTTGTATCATGGTGACCAGTTTTAGTGGTGGAAGAAATCAGAGTACCCTGGGAGAACCACCGACTATGGGCAAGCAACTGGTAAACTTTAACACTTGAGGCTGCGAGTCGAGTGCACCCTTTTTTGTAATTTACAAATCGGGGCGCGAACACACGCCGTATTGGTGATAGTCTTGTATGAGTTGTTAGGTAATCCAATTACCTAAGTCATTGAGCCACCCGGGCCTTCAAAAGATTGAAAAGCAAAATAATTTTAAAGTTTTTCAGATCAAATAAACAATGGGGCATAACCATGAGAGCCAAGATCAATTAACGTCATATATGCCTGAAAGAGTAAGTGTAATACGTATATTATTTATATAAATTATATTACTTATTAACATATAGATTCACAGACAATTTACAGAGGATGGCATTGTTTAATTATTTTACCCTGAAGACGGCGACGTTGTAAAAATTAAAAATAAAAACTACATATTCGAGCGTAACGTATGAGTTGTGAAATATAACTTTCATGCGGAGCAGTTAGTATATCATAATTAAGGTGTAGAAAAATTTGGTCGTCCCCTTTGTCATAATAGGTTAGAAATGACCATTGGTATCAGATACGAGACCAAATGCCAAGTAACGAGAGATTAAGCTGTTTTGGTTGTTTCTTTTATCCCAAGTTCGTTGTGGGTAAATTAATGGAATCGCATATGCAAAGTTTGGAAGATTGGTTGATAGACCATCATAAATAAACATGAATATGAGTGCATAGGCTTTCGAATATGTATTTTTATTTTATTTTTAGATAGGTTTTGTGCTATAAACTCTGCCATATGCATGTTACTAGAAGTGATGAGAAACAGCGGCAAATAAAGATGAACGGTTTGTTTCCCATGAGGATTCCAACAATTTGTTGTGAAAATGTGTCCTCCGAACTCGACAAAAAAGGATTTCATGACTGGTGACATATATAGGGCAGGTGTAACTCATCTTTTTGAAGTATCAGATTCCACTTCCGGTTTTACTTTAGGAGTGCGTGTTTTCCTATGTTTTGTCGCTTTATTTCTTTTTAGTTTTATGTTTCATTCAAATAGTTTTGTCAATCCAGAAATGGATATCGGAGGAAGGCGTTCCCTCAAGATAGTGTATTTTATATTTGATCTTTATCTGATATCTTTCTGTGTTAAAGAAAAAATGTTTAGGGAGAAACTGTTTTGTGGAAGAGCAAAACATTTGAGCATGGACAGCTGTTAATTTTAACATGTTTTCGATCTTTCTATATCATTTTGTAGGCGTGTGATGCTATATTAAATGTTTACACATTGAACTCGTGAATGTACGTACTGACTGATATCTAAAATAGAACGTCCACTCCTACAAAATTTGAGGACACACTGCAGGAAAAACAGCCTCTCTCCCGGTAATGTTTGTTATCGAAAACAAGCATGATATCTAGAATAAATAGTAGGTAGGTATGAATATATGATAAACCATTAATGACGTTAAACAGAAAAACACTACTTAGCGATATATTTATTTCACAGACTTATTCCTTAATATTTTGATTGTTATACTTGAGCGGTAAACATTGTCTGTGTTTGTTGATAAGATCGCAAAAATATCTATTTCTTTTGTTTTGTTTTCTTATGTTTTTGTACTGAAACATTTAATCTACGATATGTCTTATTAGCCACATACATTGTTACATCCTAGCAGTTATGTTTTTGTCTGGCGATAAAAAGAACATCATGTAGACGATAACATAGTCATCCTAATGTACGTTAATTCACACATTTATAGCATTCGACGTTGTAGAGATGGGCAGCGGTGTCAGTCATATATTTGAAATAGGACGTAATTATTGTAATATGTTTTTCATAGACTTCAATATATATTTCTGGTGTTAGATGATTTTAGTTCCAAATTATTTCCTCATATCGGACAGAATTTTTTTTGTTTAGAATTTTGAAGAAATATTTAGTTTTAACTGGTAATTATGGTCAAAAACTGTACTTCTAGGTCAGGATATGATCTTTGACATAATTTCTAGCTGCACAGCTGACACTATGGTTCTTTCAAAATTACCAATATTATTATTGATATTCAAAGTTTGATTGAAATTTACCCTTCAAAGTAAATATAATTTCTATAGCACATTTGTTTCTTTGTGTACTACGTGAGACATGACCCGGAAGCAATAGTTGGGGTCCGATTCCATTTGACCTGGTCAAATTATAATTATGGTAGGATATCCAAAACCACTTGTGCCATCATGAATTATGAATACAGCATTTTTATGAGGATTAAGATTGCCCAATACTATGCTAAACGTTATTTTATCTATAGCATAGTATCAATAGTATACTCACTACTATGATTCTAGTAGGTCTTAACCCACTGAGTCGCCCAGCGCGTCCCCAAACGGCAATTAATGAAATCCCTTCCGATGGTAGTTGTGCATATGGAACGGGAAGGTCAGAAACTCTCATATCTATAGAAGTCAAATTCGTTGTTTAACCGGGTAACAATTCAAGCTTACCATTCGACATAGCCGAAATATTGTTGAAAATGGCGATAAAACAGAATCCTAAATAACAAAATAATAGCTTGAGTTTGCTTCATCTATGATAAATAATGATATTTCTGTTGTTTGTAGCGTTGTATCATCTTTGTTTAATTAAGTTATGAGATGTCACTTTTCCTTCCTATTCATCATGATCATGCCATCAATGTGTTGTTTAACAATTATTTTAAATATAACATTACTTAAACGTCAGCATTTGATAAATGTATGCAGCAGATAAGGACACCCACCCACCTGTGAGTCCCGAATGACAATCTTTGCATAAAAGTATTTTTACATTCAATTAATAACAGATAATTTAGTTTTTTTCGAAATGTACTCTAGATTTAATCGATGAGTAGATTGCATATCGTGTACGGTAATAAGAACGGTCCGTCCACTATACAATGTATGTATTCCTTTGGTCGTCAAAGCAACCTTGTAGATAGGAGGCACAACATATGTGAATAATTAACATTAAGAAGAAACTTGTGTATTATGTCATGACATTGAAACCTCCAGAGTATACTTTAGCATAATGAACATGTAAACATCAAGATAATTATATATTATATTTTATAAAGTATTGACGTATTGTACTATTCCCATTGACAATCTACAGACAAATTATCTGTTCGTCGCTCCTTAATACAAAGTAAAATTAAATTACATTCTTGAAAATTGCGTCATTATAGTAATACATGAAATAATTGTACAAGATTGGTAATACTGTACATACAATGTACACAGTGTTAGGTTATACCCATCACTTTCCGTAACATCTTTACTTTTATTAAAGGCACATATTTGTTGGGCCGCAACTTTCTTATTATTCTTTATCTAATCACCAGCCAGCATGCAAAGTTCGTTGCTTGTTAGTTGTTCAATAGCCATGATAATTAAGGCATTTAGTATCGGTTCGCGTCAGTTTAAATATATATGTTTATATATTTTATTTCTGATAAACCTTTGTTAGTACAGACTATACAATAATGACCCAATAATGACGAGCTTACCAAATTGTGAGTTAATGAAAATCATAGCGAGTTAAGAAAAGAGTAGAAACGTATCGAATAGTATTAAACAGATGGAGATTCATTCAACCTATGCCAACATTTTCGAAACGTGTAACGTAGCAAGAAGTGTTGGCATAGGTTGACTAGGTTAAGTATTATGTAAGTATAGTTTGTGTTGCTTAGTGTTTATATCAAGCACAACATGTTCACAATCAATTTTAAATTTCTATTTTTGTTCTATTGTTAATTAAATAAATAAAGAAGCAGTTGATTATACATTGTATCGTCGTTTTCTGTAAATAACACACGTATCTAACAGTTCATGCTATGTAAGTATCTTTATCTAACAGTATGTACTTTATCCTTAAAGAAACTAGGCTGTCTGATACAAGATGTTGTATCGCCACACTATGATGATAAAATAATGGCTCCACGCTACATGAGATCTTCTCTGCCGAACTACTTTGAGATGACGTCATATCATTGGAATGCGAGTGCAAACACAGCATAATCAACGTAAACAAAACGACTGATTAATAATATGCATTCATTCTTATTATGTACAAAACTTTGTATCAAGTCTTGCCTGTTGCGTGAACTAACCTAATCACAACTGGTCGCTATCGCGACTCGTGATACAGGCTCGACCTGATACAAAGTCTTGTAAAATGTCGCATTACAATAAATGATATCTAGTGTAGTAAAGCGCGTCAGATAATATAATATGATACTGTGCTTATCAATTCCGTCTTCAGCTATGAAGTAAGTAAGTAAGTAAGTAAGTAATTACTTTATTTCAAGAGGGCAACACAGTTAGCAACAATAAGCTAATCTTCCCTGTGGCCCTCAAAACAATAATAATCAAATACAGCAAATACAATTTCAAACAATACATTTACATATTGATATTCACAACAAAATATCACAATCTGAGTATAATCAAGGATAAATCCTCGGTATAATGAATATAATCATTCGTTATTTTGCTTTGACATTAAATAATATGTATATTTCTTTTTGAATAGATCTATATCTTGAATTAATTTTAAATTAGGAGGTAAATAATTCCATAAAATAGTTCCGGAGTAGTGAAAATTTCGTTTCATAAAATTAGAATTTGGTCTTGGAACGAACAAATTTCCCTTTGCAGATGATCTTAATGGATAAACATTAGAATTTGTATTCATATCAAATAGATTACACAAATAATCAGGAGCAGAATTATTTATACATTTATACATTAAAACACTTTTATGATATTCTAATCTATTTTGAATAGACAACCAACCAAGTTTCTTTTAAATAATTGAAGAGATGGTATATAATATTTTGCATTAAGAATAATTCTTGCTGCACGCTTTTGTAGTTTACATAGTTTTTCAAGAATCAAATTTGTGGTTTCTCCCCATACAGTACAACAATAATCAAACAGTGGTAGAATATATCCATTATAGTACATGATTAAGCCTTCAGTAGGTAAATATGTTCTCAAACGACACATCAATCCAAGCCTTGATGAAATCTTTGAAACAATATTATTAATTTGCTGACACCATGACAAGCAATTATCAATAGTAATTCCAAGTCATTTTTCATATTTTACATCGTTCAATAAAACATCGTTTAATATAAAATATTAAAATCAGACTCAAGATATTGTATCTTTCTAGATGAACCCATTATCATTGATTTTGATTTCATAGTATTTATAACCATATCATTACTAGTGCACTATTCCTGTACCTTTTCAATATCTTCATTCAACATAATGTTCATGTCAGATATTGAGTTAGATGAGAAGTGTATAGTGGTATCATCCGCATACAAATCTGACATACTATGGTCTACATAAAGTGGTAAATATTTATATACAAAAGAAAAAGCAAGGGTCCTAGTATGCTTCCTTGTGGTATTCCATATCTAATATTTTGTGCAGATGATTCATAATTATTGATAATTACTTTTTGAGATATTTCCGACAAATATGATCTAAACCAATGTAAAGATAAGTCATCAAGTTTATATACTTTTAACTTTGATAATAAAATAGTGTGATTAACCATGTCAAATGCCTTTTTAAAATCAAGAAACAAAACCCCTGTGTAATTCCCTTGATCCATTTCTTTTAGAATATGATCAACAATTTTAGTTAAAGCTGTCACACAAGAATGCTTAGATCTGAAACCAGATTGATGCATCTCTTGTTTGTTGCTCTGAGCATATTTCGCTGGGAATTTTTTCTGCAAAGAGATATTTCAATGATATTTTGTGGATACAAGTATATGATAATAATACTCTGTTATTAGCAACAGTAAGATATAAAAGGGCAAGGAGCATAACTATGGAAAAGTCAAAGGAAAATGAGTCATTTGTTAATTAAAACTGTCCATATCTAATGTAAACAGTCAGTGTTGCCAAGAAGCTTGGGGTGTTGAAGATGGATTTTCAAACGCACAGATGACCATATATTTGAGAAGACAATGGAAATAGAGTTATCTCCCATACCCTAGGCCTACACCCTTAAGTGTGATACGATACCGAATGATCGCCAGAAAGAACACATCTAATCCAGTTGGTTGTAGTAGGGTTCATGTCTTAATGGTCATGTTTGTTTTATTGCATATAGTGGTGTCCTACACGAATAATATGAGGACCATGTCGGGTGTCTTATAAGAGACAGGATATGTTGACCCTTTTGGGTTCACCCCCGTTTTTTCCCCTTGTTTGTTCGCTGGTGGTGTCAGTTTTGCTCATCTTTTTATTGTTCTGCTTTTGTTTGTTTGCTTGTCTTTGTCCTGTGTTTTGTGTACCCAGTATTGTTTTTTTCTCTGGACTGTCCATTCTTGATTGTCCCGTCGGTTTTCTCTAAGGTTTTATTATTAGATTGAACTCGCAGCAAATCATCAACTTTTTCATAAAGGTCTATATTTCTAATAGAACAAAATTATAAGTTTTTGTAATACTCCGAATTTTCTGTTTTTATGGGTTTTTCCAGTATGCCTTTTTTCACTTTTTTACGAAAATGTTATTTTTAGTAAGTAGGTAATTTTGGATGAAACATAGATGTCTACCTGAGTTCATTCAGGACGAGTTAATGATTATGATTGGGTATTTGTTCTGATCCCACTGAAGACTTACTTCGAAATATAATGTTACAGGCTCATGTTTTAACAATCGTTGTAATTTGAGATAAACAAAATAATAAAAAGAAAATGATACGAAATGTTCATATTCAAACAATCACGTCAAACAACATATGAAAGTATGACATTTTGATACCAGTGTTGATGAATAATCTTTCGGAAATTGACAATGAATATCGTTGTTTATTAACTTCATGCGTACTAATTATAGACCGGTCAGACAGTGCAAGAGCAAATAGTAATATCATTCAGGAGTATAGTTTAAAACAACAAATATGTTAGAAAGATGTCCACGCCTCTGGTGTAGGGATAATCCTTTAAATATTACAAGGAACCTTTTTTTATGTGTTCATTGTAGTAGCCCTTTCAGTCATGAGCACTCGAAGGTGTATTATTTACAAGAAACTTACACTATCAATAATGTACACATTATTGTTAATCATGAAAATAGAATATATTTACATGTTACTAATAACAGCGTGATTTTAGATATTTGCTTGTCTGGAAAAAGGACCGCATCGGTATTGTAATCGTTAGCGTGCCCGTCTCGAGTGTAGTAGAGTCCACTTTCAAGTCCGGGTAGGGTCAAACCAAAGACTATCAATTTGATGTGCCTCCGCTTGGCATACAGTATTAGGGGGTACGAGTATACACTAGTAGGCTCGGAATCATGTCTATTATCTACACACTGTTGTTTCAGTGAGCTAGCACTATACACAATCTAACGAAGTGTTGGTCTAGTACAAAGCTGATAGTATCATCATCATCTGACATGTAACTTGTTCTTACATTGATATGACTGTAAATCACACACTTGGCGTTGAACAACAATCAATCACTTCTCTAGAAAAGTATGTTCCACACAACTTCTTTAAATATATGTAATGAGTTTGTGTGTTTGTGCTCACGTTAGGAATGAGCAGACCTTGCACTTTACTTTTTGATATAATAGAAGACAAGGTTTAAAACCTTAGAAGTACTGACCAATAGCATGAACGTTATAGTATGCTTTTAAATATCATTGCACAGAAATACTATTTATATAATGATGTTATGTTTATTATTGACTATGAGAAGATAGCGGCCCGGGGGTGGGAGATAAAGTGCACGACATAATAAATTATGGTGTAATTCTAATAATACTGAATGAAAGAATAAAAATGAAAATACCACACTGTCGGAACAGTTCCAAAATACCACACTGTCGGAACAGTTCCAAAATTCAATAGAAAAAAAAATCGTAGAAAGAGGAAAAATTACACCCAAATATATTACCGCTCACATTCCTAGGTTGGTACAGGCACTTCAATAAAAAGTGGCGGATAAAGCTAGTTTTATGGGTGTAACCCTCCCCTCTGAGTGCAATTATTCAAGCATTTTGTTGATTATATTCTATTGGCAATTATGTCATCTCCTATTGCCATTCTATGCTTCAATAATACATTTTTTGTACGTTCAAATGATTCAAGCGTTTTGATGATTGTATACTATTGGCAATAGTGTAACAATAGAGCATATATTATCCCCGTGAAATACAATTTCCCCGGTGGGATTCGATCCCAGACCCTCTAACATTGTAAACCACCGCTGTACCAAGTGAGTCAAAAGCGATCTTGACTAACGTGAATCTTACTAACCTAGTAAGTTCCTATTACTCTTGACTAACGTGAATCTTACTAACCTAGTAAGTTCCTATTACTCCAAGAAGAGGATCGTACCCGTAACTATAACATCGTCTTCTATTGTCATATGCATCAATAGAAGACTATTACTGTACAAACTAACAGGAAGTATGATAATTTATTATACAACCATCTTCCTGTGCCATTGTTGTGCTAATAAGGTATCTAGAATACATAATTATTTCCCTAATTTTCTACAACCATGATTGTTATTGAACTTAATTACTACATAATGAGGAGTGTATGTTTTGTTTTTCAATGACTTACTTGTTGTATATATATATATAGGTTATTGGTGTTAAACGTTAACACAACAGAGCAGTTAGCACAAGGATCATTATTATTCATACTTATTAACCTGCTGACGATGTGATAGTCCTTGTTTTCATTTCAATATTCTTCAAAAACACAAACATGGTATTGTTACAGACAAAACGGATATAGAGCTGAGTTTACTTACAACTATTGTTGGTAATATTACAGCCATATTCTTGTGGTCAGTTTAATTGATGGCGAAAACGAGAATAGCTGTAGAAAGCCACCAATATTCCGCTTAAAACTGCCAAATTGTAGTACATACTAGTATGTTTGTCGAGTACAGCTCGCCACAGCGGAGTCAAACTCACAACCTTGATGGCGATTACCACTAAATGCATGCACGATTGGTGTACGTGTGAACGATATCAGCCCACTTATCAATTCATGTATTGATTGTACGTGAAATTAGGTAGCAACTGTAGATTCGTTGTACAATTCCAATGTTATAAGAATATAAAGCTATTTTCAAGTTTGCTCGTAAAACGTGTCTTTTTCTGCCCAATCTGTATATTAGAATAAACGTGAGAGAAATAAAAACACACAAGTTTGGTGGGTCTGTGTTGCCCATCAGTTGGGTTTTCTGTTTTTATTTTTATTTGTTTGTTTTTTGTTTGTTTTTTTTTTCTTTCGTCTAGTGCCACTAGTGAAGCAGGGTCTGCTTAACTATCCGGAGCACACGAGTTCAACCCCGGTATTAGTGGGGTTTGTGTTGTTCGATCTTTAGTTATATGTGTAGTGTCTTGTAGATCCTTGTTTGTCCATTCTTGTTTCGCCATTGAGTTGTATGTCCTTCTATTTACGGGTTCTGATTATCACTTAAGTATCTTCAAACTCTTCTTTGTCTTATGTCTTGTGCGCCCATTTGTTAGAAATAAAACGAATGAAGAGTCCCTGAGCAGTAATATAATTTTAATTGGGAGAAGATAAAAATATGTCATGTAAGCTTCCGATCCATTGGTTGTATTTCAATAGGTTTCAATACATATACCACTATTATAACTGTATTTGTACTCCATGTGTACTGAGTATGCTGGAATGATAATAATTATAATGTTATGCATCAATCGTCAACATTCTATCAGACTTTAATTTTGCCATTCTAAATTTTCCACACCTTGACAGGAATATCACAACCACTCCCGCGTATGTGATTTATATTTCACAACTCGAACGTACGTTCGAGCTTCCGGTAAGTAATCAGATTTTTTTTAGCACCACCCTCTGCTGAGTACTAAATGTTTACAATGAAAGTAATTATTTTTCATATTAATATGAATAAGTCCATAAATAATATGGACCTTGTAGACTTGAGTATTTATTGTGGTAGTTATGGTGGTAATTGTAGTTGACTTCTGGTCACAGACCTATAAATACAGACGTGAATCATCTTCCTGGTAGTCAGTGCTTCGCCACTGACATGGTTTATTAAGTATATATTTATAACTGAAGTTTACATTTCCTAAATAATGTAAATATCAATAAAATTAAGGTTCTCCCTCATGCATGGGTGACCTTGACCTATTTTGGCGATCCTGTTTAGGCCCTTTGGTTTTATTGCTCCCAAAAGCTTTAAATTATTTGGCTTTCCAACCTTTCGATCTTAGCCTACTTGAAACGCGTCGTGCGCAGTAAATGTGATATCTACGTTTTCATTAGCGACCTCACCTCTTTTTTCAGACACTTAACGTTGGTCGGCGAGTTGACCAGTCAGATGATGATAACTGTATGTGTTTCCCCCATGAGTCATGAGATAGCTAAGCTGATGATAGACAATAGACACCGAACAACATTGTAATAAAAACATGCTAAACAACGTATAGGTTAAGAATTGTAAGAAAGAAATCAGAAATAAAAGGCAGATTAAAACTATTTATTAAGAATCAAACCACTTATGATTTTCAAGAATTGTTGGAACTAATAATAGACACTGCAAATTATATTTTCATAAAATTTCAGAGAAAAATCGGTCCATTTACATTGCTTAGATATAGTATGTCTAGTTAGATCTATGAATAACAAATGCTAGTGTTCAATAATTATTCGCATATAGTCACTTTAAGACAAGACCTCCATCTCTTTTTATTTTACTCGATTGTTTCTTATATTCTTATTTTTTGTAACAAATACATTTTTTTTTTGTAGTCGTAATACTTCATTTATATATGCTAAAAATAGTCAAACGTCACTAAAATATGTCTATGTATCTAACTAGGTAAAAAGAGAGATGGCTGTGGGCGATTTAAATGTTTAATTTTGTTGAAAAATACAAGGTTTCGGTGAAGATTTTTATGTAAATATGTACCCGGTTTACGTCATTACCGGTAAATAAACAGATATATCAAAACAGACTATTGCCCATGACGAATGTCTTTCGTCATTTCTGTATCACACTTGTATCGTGGTTTGTCCTTTCTTTTTGCTGGTTAGATTATTTGTTTTAATTGTGTGCACATCTTAGTTATTCGAAATAATAAATTACTTATTGACTAGATGCAATGGTCCAATAACAAGTTTATTGTCACCTTCCTTCCCAGTCAATAAGAAGAGGCTTATATCATTATCGTTGTATTAATGTAAAGAAACAATGCTGATATCCTGTGACCACCTCAGCTGTTTTCCTTAACTTTTATATGATAAAGCATACTAATTTCATTCTCACAATTAATAGGAAGAGATATGAATGTGAATGAACACATAAATTAACCAACTTACACTTAGACATACATTACAATAAAGGAACATCTCTTCATTGTTGTTCTACATTTCATAATCACAGTAGGGTCTTCAATGATGAGCGAAGCTCATACTCTAAAATGAGTGAAACGACCACGAGCTGTAATGTAATCGAGTCGGTACTCTTTACTCATGGCGACCACGAGCTGTAATGTAATCGAGTCGGTACTCTTTACTCATGGCGACCACGAGCTGTAATGTAATCGAGTCGGTACTCTTTACTCATGGCGACCACGAGCTGTAATGTAATCGAGTCGGTACTCATGGCGATAAGCGTTACATCTGTGTATCTTTTACCGTTTTCGATGTTATTTGGTGAATATAACTGTATTTCTTAGGTGAAGGGTTATCAACCAGATAGCAAAATACGGTTGAAGTCTCACAAACACCGTCAAGTCAGGGTTCCCCTATAAACATGTCGTGTATTCGGTGGTGGTGGTGGTTACTTTCGTACTTTTACATTCACAGATGTGCACATATTAGTTCAAATTCAATTCAATGTTGTATTTAAAAGTCGATATTCATGAAATATCATTCGACTGATTATAGAATACAGATAAAATATTCTTTTAAACACTGAAACATGAATACTTTTTTAATTTTAATTCAGATGAAATATTTCCCAAATGTGTCTTTTATCTATACCACAAAAACGTGTTCAATATATTATTTTTGTCTTTTTCGAAAGAGAAACGCCTCCATTTTAATACATTATTTCAGAAGCGTGATAACCGATTTCAAACCTACGTCAACATTGACTATTTATAAAATGTACTTTTAACTTTGCCGCCAAGGGATTGTCGAAAATCAATACATGCTTCCGATATAAAAAAACAAAAACAAAAAAGACAAAAAAGAAAAAGATATATAATACATTGATAGCTCACGTAAGTTTACAAAAGCAGCACTAATACAGAGAAGAATGAAAGATTATTCGCCAGCAGTAATCAATACAATATAAGATGGATTGTGTGAGTAATACATTGATAGCGAGACCAATTATAAAGCTATTTCTGTTTGTCATCCACACCTGTGACAAACGTTCTCCCCGCCATCGCTATTTTTGTCGTCCGTTTATCGAACTATTTTTTTTTTAATTCTAAAAAGCAGAACCAACATGATTATGTCGACTTTTAGTGCAGAATTAAATGAAAACAAAATCACAGATTGAATAAAATATTTCTTTGCTGAACTTTTCTTCTTCAAAACGCCTCGGTGGTGTAAATAGCGTGTACTATTTGAGTGCGGGAGGTCGTTGGTTCAATCCCCGGTCGGACCAAACCAAAGACACTTATTTTTTTTTATTTCCAGTTTCTCTGCCTTGCACGTAGCACCTAATTGCATTAAGAGTAAGAACATATTTGAAAATGTGTCCAAAAGTGGAGTGATATATCTACCAGTGGGGGTGTTGCTTCTAATACAACTCGTGTTGATCCAACACACAACAGAAAACATGAACATCTAATCAAAACAATGACCTGTTCTCGCTATAACATAGCTGAAAGTTGCTCACTTGGCGATATACGATAACTACATACTCACGTGGTAAGAGGCAACACTTGATAGGCTCGAGTTAGTACAACACATGAGTGCAATGACTGGTCTACAGGAAGAATGTTGCTTCAGTGAACTACAACAGCTCTATTATAACATAACTCTGTGTGTTGGTTGGTATCGCATTTGTGTAAAATGTTTTTTCAGATGAAATAGAATCCAAAGAACACCTTCTATTAAAATGTTCCTTTTACATTACTTCTAGGCGCAAGCTTCTTGAAATAATTAAGAATAACATTAATTATTCTAACTTTGAAAAATTATCATTTGGGGATAAATTTATATGGCTTTTAAACTCAGAAAGTAAAGATATTTTAATAAGCATGTGTGATTTCCTGTTAAAAAGTCACTGTTTCGGATAGTTGGAATCTTATATTATAATATTGTCTATTATCACACTACAGTCATGTCTATCATTCTTGTATTTACAATTTATTTGATATTTTATGCAATCACCTTATGTTATTATGTTTGTATGCCCCTTCGTGGGCCCTTTAATTTGGATCAATAAAATCTTATCTTATCTTATCTTATACTTCATGACAAGTATAATCATAAACAAATCTTCATCATTTCATTAGAATGTAATTTGTTTTCGCTATCATAATATTATTACAAAATTATTCCATGGGATTCACAACACTTGTTCACTCATTAAGTCTAGTACATCATGGTGATGGCCTATATTGTAACTAAGAACAAGAGACATATATAATATACATAGAGTGTGGCTGAATATAACATTTATTTGTATTAGTCTTGGGAACAAGCGGTAGAAATGCGATTATTGTAGAGCATTTCTCATCACCTATATATAATAGAATAGTGACCGGGAGATTTATAAGTCAGAGACTACATATTACTAACAAAATTACAGTCAATAACGTTTACTGCTCAAATAGAACGATTACATTATATATATAAATAGATTTACATATACACAGAGGACGACTTAAAACCCTTAACATTTGTTATTGTTTGTTATCAGTCCGGATATCCTTGTTTTAACAAAAACAATTGACAATTCTTAAAACTGTTTTAGTTGTATCTAGCCACTTCACTGAAATAAAATAGTCATAATATCACACTTACTTGACTAAAGTTCATCTTGTTACGAGGAACACTTCTCCATTAAACGAGGATCACTTTCTTATCATATGATAAACATTTCCACCATGGTACCAGGAAGACTTCCCATTATATGACAAAATGAAGATATTACTTTATAAATATTTGTATTGTGAATAAATAATAAGATCGCACAACAAGTTATTCTAACTTAAATGAAGTTCTCCTCCTACATATAGTACTACCTATCTAATTATGACATACAGAATAATAATTGTAGAAGATTAATGAATGTAGAAAAAAAGAAAGAGGGTAGAATTGCTGATTGAATCCCTTATAAAAATGGTTTGATTATTGGATACGCTTGAAAATATTATTGAATTTTCCTAGTCACTGTAATTGTCATTCTCAAATGCTAGAATTTAAGATCACCCAAAAGTACAATTCTTTCGTTAGGTGTAGGAGACATTCTACAAATAGTGAATTGTATCTTCATATGCTGTACCACAATTATATTTAGATCAGTATTAAGATAACTACATTGATGACGTAACCTGGTATAGAATGGAAAAGTAAAATATACCAAATGGTTAATCAGAAGCCGTATATCGATGGAGGACAGACAATACAATAGTCAAAAGATACCAAAGGGGTAATCAGAAGCCGTATATCGATGGAGGACAGACAATACAATAGTCAAA
>MJUT01047077.1:50474-71266 GCA_002080005.1 Gigantidas platifrons
CCACCTCTCTTTAAACGTTCTGTTGATGCTGCTGGAAGTGTTCACCACCTCTCTTTAAACGTTCTGTTGATGCTGCTGGAAGTGTTCACCACCTCTCTTTAAACGTTATGTTGATGCTGCTGGAAGTGTTCACCACCTCTCTTTAAACGTTCTGTTGATGCTGCTGGAAGTGTTCACCACCTCTCTTTAAACGTTCTTTTCATAATTCATAATATATAATATATAATAGTCAACATATTATTGATCTATCTGTGATCTGAAATAAACAAATTTTATAGTTCAATAAACTGTCTATCTATTGAGCATTGATCTATTCCCAGCTATTAACAAGTGAGATACATTTTAATGGGTTCTTTGAGACTTCAATATATACGAAAGAATCATCTAACAATTCATTTTTGTTTTATAGTATAAATATATCGTTAATTCATACAATCTCTGTGTTTTATGTACCAGTGGGTGTATACAACAGTCGTGAGTCTTAAACGATTGACTACAACAACGTAATTAAGGATAATTCAATATTACATAGTAATGATATGAAACATCGCTTTTATTATTACGTTTTTATTATAATTACATGCTCATATAAATGCTTATCCAACTTCCAACAATATTTCAGGTATCTATTTGTTGTGGGAAATGGAGAACCACGAGAAAATCCCCTCCTTCATTATTGACGTACTATGTTACATAAAGTTGTCTTGAGCAGGTGGGAATCAAATAGGAACTTGTTACAAGTGTGTATGTATGTGCCGTTTATGTAATGTGATTACCATACGATGGAGACATTAACCGTCACTTATAATTGCAAGAACGACTAAAACGGTACAAACCTGATGTTATAATTATCACCAGAAGGCATGTACTTTATATTAGTAAATACTATTAATCATAACTGTGTTATTAAAAACGTAAATATCTAATTTAGTGTGCACAATGTGTTCTGTGAGCACGAAAACCAAAAGACATAAGTCCGATAACTCACATTTAGCCGAATTGAAGCCCATGATATATGACACCCCAAACCATGTTCACTTTTTGTTCAAGAAATTCAGTTAAACGACAGTAAATGCCAACTTTGTACTACATTTGGGTGGAGTTAATAGCTTCTTGTGTTGCATGTCATGTTATATTAATGAAAGATCCAATGGACGTCCAATTGTGATGTAAAACTACTAATTCATGTCTTTAAGGTTTTCTACTAAATGTGTATTTGTTCGAGTCTACCTGACCATTTTGACATTTAATCTTTGCAAATTATATATTATCTGAGGCGTATGTAGGATTCCTCTACGTTCTATCAAAATATCATGGGATTTTTAAAATCTTGCAGTTAAATACCATACTATGGGACATCCCCTACCCCAAAAATAGCAACGTCATTCCCGAAATTTAAATATGCATAGGTCATGCAGCAAGACCCCCATAAAGAATCAAAATACAACTACTTGCAACCAAAAGTAAAACAAAGCGAAAGGAACCTTTTTCTTTAAATGAGACTACTTTTATATATATTCTAAGCTCTGATAGGTGAATTAGTGGCCGACACTGGACGATTGACCTCAACGTATTACTGAGCATCTGTCATCGTATCAAATACTTAATGGTTAGTCGATTAAATGAAGAGTTTGAAGATACCAAAGGGAGGTAATCAGAATCCGTATATCGAAGAAGAACGTACGACACAATGACCAAAACAAAAAATACAAAAGGACAAACAACGATCTACAAAACATATACATAAAACTAAAGATGAGTAACACAAACCCCACTAAAACCAGGGTGAACTCGTGTGCTCCGGAAGGGAAGGAAATCTGTCCCACTATATGAAGGTGCTGCTGTAATGTTGTTACATATAAATGGAAAATTCACAATGGGAAAATTGAAATAATCTCTTTTGTCGTAAAATTTCCTTCTTAACTGGCCCTCACTATCAATTTCGAGGTGTAGGTCCAGGTATCAAGCAGAGCTATCTGTATCTGTGGTAGCCTTTATTTCAAGCTCAATGGGATAAATGCGATCACATAAATCACCAAACCTAGAATTACTTAGTGAAAGGGTATCATCCATATAGCAGTACGTTTGATTAAAGGATCGCGCTAGCTTTTTTCGTTTTCAGAAGACCCTGTATTAAGTCTGCCTCATACGAATAAAGGAACAAGTCGGCGAGAAGAGGAGCACAGCTTGTACCCATAGGTATGTCGACTGTCTGTTGAAAACCACGTCCACCAAAGATAACAAATATGTTATCAATAAAAAAAACCTCTAGATATCGGTATAATTAGAGTGGTTTTTTTTCTTTTTCTTTTTTTTTTCTTTACAAAATAACAAATATTATATTGCTGTGCTGTGTTGTTGCATGTTTACCGTTGTATCATTGTAACAACTTAACCCGAATAATCCAGTCGTTATATTACGATCCCACCGGTCGCTACATCTAGCGATAGTGCCGATAGAGGGCGCAGTATTATTTGAGTTAGCAATAACTATTCCAATTAATGAAATATTCACTCGCACATGTACATGTAGTTACATGTTCTATATGTTGCATACTGTAACGGTAAGTCAAATCAATAGAAGATTCACCAGCAAGTGTTGTTGACTTTTCTTCATTGTATAATCTTAAAGTTATTCAAATTCATGAAAGATTTACATGCAAGTGTTATTTTATGCTCTTCATTGTATCAATTAATTCTTATTCATATTAGAAGATTCATTTACACGTACTGCTGCATGTGGTTCGTCTTATCATGCAATGAATAGAAATATTAATGAAAGTTAGTCATAGGAATAAAAGGTACGATTACAATTGTATCTTCTACCATTATGTAATGATTAAATCATGTAAGGGGTAAATCATTTCCTTATCGGATGGCTGAACTTTATACTTTTTACAATTCAGATAGTGAGGAGATACGTTTACATTACATTAGACTGTTCGACATTTAAAAGAAGAACCTTGACTTACTATTGGTGGAAAGTGTTGTTTGTTTTTGTTTATTTGATGGTGTTTAACGCCACTTTCAACAATATTTCAGTTAAATCGTGGCGGTCAGTTTTATTGGTGGAGGAAACCGGAGCACAAGGAGAAAACCACCGATCTGTCGCAAGTCACTGATAAACTTTATCACATAATGTTGTACACCTCGTCCTGATCGAGATTCGAACTCAAAACATTAGTGGCGATAGACACTGATTTCATAGGTAGTTGTAAATCCAACTCTCGTACGATCATGGCCATGACGGCACCTGAAATAAAGTAATTGACTATATTCAAATAACACGACAATAAGATATATAGAATGTGTAATTTATTCCAGACCAAATCACTGATATATGAAGATTTTTAATTGTAATGACACAATATATTGATGTATTAGACAATGTATGATACGGTGTATTATGATCCATATAATTATCTATAATGAGCTCATCTATATTACTTTCATATGCCTTATTTCCCTGGCCCCGTAATCAGCTTGAGTTTATTACTATCAATTACGATGTCCGCTGTTTATTAACATACTTATAGCATAGTAAATGTTTTATGTTCATCCTTTATTTATCCAAATTATTAAATGTATTCTTCTCTCTGGATTATCCACCTTTATAATAAGTATTCAGATTTCTTATGTAATTCCACTTCCGGTGTGTATTATATTGATTGATGAGTATTTATTTCTTGATTGATTCACAGTGAGCTGGAACTATTTAGTAATATCTGTTTCGATGTATCTCCTTGATTGATCATCAGATTTATTTAGATAAAACAGATATATTGGACAAATATATTGATGATACATTAATGCATTTATTATATACAAAATACTTACTATTAGAATTAAAATCAATTAACTTACACGGCAGTGATGAAGTACTTAACCGGTTTCTACCGAAAAAGGTACATTGAGTATTTTATCCATCAGCCATCAATTCCTGTATATTTATCCTGCAATTGTATGATTTTGAGTACTAATAAAGGCGGTCATATAAACTTCATTGTTATTAGGTCATTGACATAATAAAGCCTTCTTGGTACTTGATTCACGTAGAACGACAGAAAGAAACAGTAACAGTATAAGTACTGACGTCACAGAAAACAATTAGAACGACGCTTGTTTCCGTCATTTTCAGACAATTTGGCAGGTGTTTTGGACTTTTTGATATTGCAGGATAGACATAATTTATCATTTTAAATAAACTGTTGCTGTATTATGTCACTGTCTTAATAACACTTCACATTAGCCTAAAAAGCTAAATTAAGCCACGCCCCTCACCTGTACTACCTTTTGTGTTTCTGTTGTCAATGTAAACATAACAAATATACGTGAATGTCGTATTAATCCTACAATTGTGTGATTTTGAGTACTAATAAAGGGGTCAAATAAACTTCAGTGTTATTTAGTCATGCAGCTAATAAACCATTTCCGGTGCCTAATTCACGTAGAGCGACAGAAAGAAACGATAAGGTATAAGCGCTGACGTCACAGGTAACGTAATTGAAAACTATTAGAACCACGTTTGTTTCAGTTATTTTCAGACAATTTGGCAGTTGCTTTGGACTTTTTGATATAGCAGTATAGACACAATATAGGTCATTTGTCGTTAAATATAAATTTTATTTGCACTCGCTGCGAATCGGTCTAGAAAAGATCACCTAAGTCTCGCTTTCCTACCTGTTTCATAAGCTCGTACAAAACTTACACGACAGTAATGAAGTAACGGGTTTCTACCGACAAATGTAATTAAGTATTCTATCTGTCAGCCATTAATTCATACATGTATATTTATCCTGCAATTGTCTGATTTTGAGTACTAATAAAGGCGATCAAATAAACTTCCATGTTATTAGGTCATGGATATAATAAAGCCTTTCCTGATACATTTAGAGCGACAGAAAGAAAGAGTAAAAGTACAAGTACTGACGTCACAAATGACACCATGGAAGACAATTAGAACGGTTATTTTCATGCAATTTGGCAGGTGTTTTGGACTTTTTGCTATTGGAGGATAAAGACAATATAAGTACATTGTCGTTAAATATAAAATTATTTTGCACTCGTTGCGAAACAGGCTAGAAAACCTCGCCACAAAGGCTCACTTTTCTACCTGTTTATAAAGCTCGTACAAATAAATTATATATTTTCCGATAATGTACATATATTGTATATGTATGTATTGACACCTCATCTTTCAACATTGTAGGAGATGTCCATAGAGATTTCATCTTTGTCATCTTTCAACATTGTAGGAGATGTCCATAGAGATTTCATCTTGAACTCTTGAATTGTATTAATTAATGCGTGGTATCACATTACATTCAAGGAAATCTAATATTTTATTGTCATGAGATTTGTAAATAAAGAACTATAAAATACATTTATGGCACGTCACAAATGACCACGGATATGTTCCACTTGTCTTAAGCAGTTCCCTGTCCTTTACTCGGTCATGACTTATCTCCAGGTTTGTAGCTACAGTAACACAACGGGTGCCACTGGTGGACCAGGAATGGCTTATCCTTCTGGAGACATTAAGTTCACTCCGGGTTTTAGTGGGTTTCGAGTTGTTCGATATTTAGTTTTCTGTGTAGTGTTTTGTAGATTATATAACCACATAAATTGATATTAAACACCTTATTGACTACGACAGCGTCATAGAAACATTAATATTACATAGATATTATTGATTTGGATTTACATGTATGTCTTTTGTTGACTGTTTTCTGAATCAGATCACAGTTTTTGCATATATATATTGTATATATATATTATTTCAATAATATCATTTTGATACAAAGTGAAGCTTTCGATTGTTTAACCCTTTAACTCTGAAAACCGTGGTATGAATGATTTGTAATTTGAAGCAATGCAATATCACATCTAGGTCGTTAATGATTCCACGGCTCCCTAAGAGTAATAAAACTAAAGGGCAGATTTATTATTTCATAGTTCTTATCTGTTGCTTACATTCTGGTATATAAATCATAAAAAGATCAACGGAAAAGAATGCATTCATATAACAAGTGCTAATTTGACTACGGTACATTATCATTTACCAATACAGTGAGGTCTGGAATTACATGTACGGCCGCACTGGACTACAAATATACGGTCGGACCTCAGTATGCACAAACGGTCTGACGTGGGTATAGATTCAACTTTGCAGGATGATTCCATTTGATGAACATTACATATATGGAAAGAAGAATTATTGTATCACTGCTTTGTTTTTACTGTTTTCCGTGTAGCTTTGCTCTCTATACATACTGATACTGTTAATGTTCAGAGTGGGTTTGTGTGTGCTGTATTGTTCGGTGAATTCCTCAAGAACATTTCTTTTCTTTTCTTTTTTTGTTTGTTTAATTTGTTTGTTTGTTTAATATTGTGATATATATCAGGAATAGATTTAGATCCCCAACAATATGCAACGTGCATATTTAACTATAAATATAAATTGTTCACTTCAAGCATATGGAGTGGCCGTCGTATGGTAGTGGGAGTTACAACCATCTATGCAATCTGTGCCTATCATCACTTGTAAGTTCGAATCCAGCTCAGGCAAGGTGTACTAAAAAAAACATTATGTGATAAAGTTTGTCAGTGACTTCCGTGAGGTCGGTGGTTTTCGCTGGATACTCAGGTTTCCTCAACCAACACAAACGTACCACCATGATATTGCTGAAATATTGTTGAAAGTGACGTTAAACAACGTAAGACCAACCAAACCAAAATCAAGCATCTGAAAAAGACCTCGTCCATCCGTATACCCAGATGCTCCCGTACATTTGAGGTAAGACTCTACTAAATTGGCAAATGAGAATGTACTGTACGAAAAATTAACGTTGATCAAGTCATTTCACATGTAAAGGAACAGAAATAAGCACAATATATTTATTGCTGGTTTTCTCTCAGATACCGTAAAAACTTCATTAGTCCATAACTTACACCATGCTGTGAGTAATAAATGGTGTTTAGTTTGTAGTTCGATCTTGACTTTTTTTTTGGCAGAAAAACACTACTTTTTGACAGGCGCAACTTTATGATTTTAACATTAATCTGGGATATAGAAATGAGTGATTAATTGTTGTTAAACTTCTGGTGAGCAATTATTCAGCTACTAGTATATCATTGCGAGAACAAGTAAATTTTCAATGAAGTGATGTCTGCCTTGATCTAAGCGAAAATGTTTAGTTTTATTTTTATATTGTTGTCTCGCCGAAACAATACTCCGTAGGCAGACATGTCGCTCCACTTGGACACATTATCCTGATTCAAGGACCCATCAATCTTTATATATAGTTAAATACTGTGTGCTTAGCGAAGAAGCAGAAAAAGACGAAATTTGTTTTCTTTTGTTTGACCCCACCTGAGCTCCAACACACGATCTAAATGACTAAAGGTAGGCACGCTAACCGTTACACCACCGATATAATTATAAATATAAACTTAACACATCCGGAGCTTATATCAGTTCATTTGTACTAAACGTCTTTACAGTTTTATATAACATAACAAGTGGGAAGATCAATGGTATGGACTTTGTATTGAGGTAGGAAATGACTGCTATAGATGTACGTTAAAGGAGTGGAACATCATTATTTTGACACGAACAAACATTTTCGTAATTTCTTTCAGATATATAGTAAATACAAATATGTTAGAAACTAATCTGAACTGACCATTGATTTATTTCGCTGCACGATTTTTTGACTTTGTTCAACTTTCATTTGATTTGATTCCGTTTTTAGCAATATGATATAAACAAACGTATACAGAACGAAGGCAAACAAAACGAAGAATAAAAAGCGCAACACAGAAAACTAAAAAGATAAGCAACACGGACCTCACCAAAACACAAACGGACGGGAGTTTAACTTTTGATTGCAACAGGTGAATGGGAGATTCTGACTATTGTCAGAAAATATTACCGAGCAGTGTCAACCAACCACTCTCCTCAATAAACTGTTACTATCAAAAGCATGCTATAAGTAGCTTGGCAATCTCGAAACACAATGCACTCATTGCCATTGATTCCGGTTTAGTCGATGTTTGGAAGCACATATTTCGCTTTAATAAGTTCGCAAAACAACCATTGAATTTTTACTGAATAGTAAGATATGACAAACTTTATCATCAAACTCTATCATCAAACTCTATCATTAAACTCTATCATTAAACTCTATCATTAAACTCTATCATCAAACTCTATCATTAAACTCTATCATCAAACTCTATCATTAAACTCTATCATTCAGCTTAGAAACCGTAAAAATAAGATACAATTCACAAATTAAAAAAAGTGAGGTCATATAAAATGATGTATTGAACTGATTATTGACTTTTTTTTATCTAAGAAAGTTTTATGTCATTGAACTGCGTGTGACATTTTATTATTGACATTATTGTGTGATTTTAGTATATAGCTATAGTTGAGAATTTTTTACTTGTAACATTGTATATATTTTTAGAACTTTTTATGCATGTTGGACGCAACCCTTCTACCCCGGTAGAGGTTGCCCCCGTTGTAAAGGGGTAGTTTCCTAATAAATAAATATATATATATATCATAAGTGTTAATTATATATACATATTGATTCAATTTCTTACTGAAAATAGTATTTGTTTTCGAAATAAAAATTTTAAAACACAATTATTTCTACATTTTAACTTTGTCATCGAAAATTGAATGTGAATTATTGTCATCGAGAAAATTAACAGAATTAAAGGAAGTTTAATAAAATACTTAATTTTTCGATGAAAATCTCCCTATTGACATTTTTCCTATAACAAAATTAAAAATGCTAGTTCATACAGGAAATTATTTAATTTTTCTTAGGGAGATACATCGTGAGGAAATCATAAAATTTCCCATAGGAAGTACAAACTTACCCCGACACTGTTTATAATAGAAAGATGATTGCTGCTAACGAGGAAGCTACTACATCAATGGTTTTTGTTGGTTAAGTTGAAATCATCACTTTGAAAGTGTTGCGGTCGTCACCATGACTCCATTTGTCGTAATCATAATCTGGTCCTTTACTCATGCATGACTCATCGCATGTTTTATGTCTAAAGTAACACGACGGGTGCCACATGTGGAGCTGTAATTGTCGGTCTTTCCGGAGCACCTGAGGTGTGCCACATGTGGAGCTGTAATTGTCGATCTTTCCGGAGCACCTGAGGTGTGCCACATGTGGAGCTGTAATTGTCGATCTTTCGGGAGCACCTGAGGTCACACCCAGTTTTCAGTGGAATCGTATTGCCCGATCTTTAGTTTTAATGTTTTGTAGATAGTTGTTTGTCCTGTTTCTTCTGGCTATTATGTTGTCTTTCCTTATTTGATTTAAGGCGTCTAGTTACCCCTTTGGTATTTTCAATCTTGTTCATACGTCTGTAAATTCAACCCAATAATACGTTACAGTTATATTATATTATATTGTGGGTTTTTTGTTGTTGTTTTGTATTGTTGTTCTTTCCTCAGTGGAATTTGAATCAACGCCATTGGTACAATGCAGGAATCAACGCCATTGGTACAATGCAGGGATCAACGCCATTGGTACAATGCAGGAATCAACGCCATTGGTACAATGCAGGAATCAACGCCATTGGTACAATGCAGGGCCTATTCGTTTAGCATTATGACGAACCATTTAGCTCTCTAGAACAAAGCCACTTTACAAATACATAGCTTCATTAACCCACATGATGCCTTGTCACATAAATTAAAACTTATGGCAGAAAAAATAATACTTGTGTCTAAGCGTGTGACGGTGTATATGTATTTTTCTATAAATTTGACAGCAATCTTAACTCTCAGTATTTTTAGTTATACATTAACATTATATATATGATGTTTTTTTTCATATCATGCTGTCACAAGAAATAAATCTTACAATCGTCTCAAGTAAGTGACAAATATACAATGCATCTCCCACCATGGGTGCAGAAAGGATGATTGCTTGAATTTAAATGAAAAACCAAAAATAATACAAAGTCTAATAGAAAAATGGTACAATATATACTTTTAACGTATACATAATCGCTGACTACACTTAACATATGCATAAACATGATCGGTGACTTTCCTGGCGAGGTTAACCTAGACTAGTGGAATGATGCCGTCGTGCAAGTGTTCTCCACGTGTGAGTACAATGCCTACACTCACAAATCAATTGGTGAGTAAGATGATTTGATTTGATTTTTTGGTGTTAACCGCCACTTTCAGGAATATTTCAGCGACCAGTTTTAGTTGTGGAAGAAGCCGGAGTACTCGGAGAGAACCACAGACCATGGGCAAGCAAGCGGATGCGAGTCGAGTGCACATTTTTTGTAATTTACACAGCCGGGTGCGAACCCATGCCGTATTGGTGATAGGCTTGTATGAGTGGTTAGGTAATCCAACTACCTAACTCACTGAGCCACCAGGGCCCTACAACTACCTAACTCACTGAGCCACCCGGGCCCTACAACTACCTAACTCACTGAGCCACCAGGGCCCTACAACTACCTAACTCACTGAGCCACCCGGGCCCTACAACTATCTAACTCACTGAGCCACCCGGGCCCTAAAACTACCTAACTCACTGAGCCACCCGGGCTCTACAACTACCTAACTCACTGAGCCACCCGGGCCCTACAACTACCTAACTCACTGAGCCACCCGGGCCCTACAACTACCTAACTCACCGAGCCACCCGGGCCCTACAACTACCTAACTCACTGAGCCACCAGGGCCCTACAACTACCTAACTCACTGAGCTACCAGGGCCCTACAACTACCTAACTCACTGAGCCAACCGGGCCCTACAACTACCTAACTCACTGAGCCACCCGGGCCCTTTGGTGGGTAAGATTGTTGCATCATATCTCTTTCATCCAAATGAAATGATGTTATTTTATTTGTGTTATTATTAGTCTTGTCATGTGTATTTATTATCTATTTAGGTTAAATTGGCAAATTTTCTGTACCACTGCAGCTGTTTAACCTATGGTTTTATGAGAAATAACGAATCTTGAATCTTGCAAAGATCATAAACTTTAATCTTAGCTGCTTAGTAACACAAAAGTTGTCATATTTATATAACACTAGTTATATAAAATAGAATTGATGGCCTGAAGCATCTTTTAAATATTAGATAGTACACAATACCATCTGAAGACATAACAGTGAAACAATAGTTTAATGCTAATCGTCTGTAATTTTAACCCGTGTTATAGTTAGATTTTTCAAAAGATGATATTTTTTGTAATTTCATGTTGTATGTTATTTCATCAGAGAGATTCGAACTAACATGCTTGATACACTGTAGTATCAATTCGGTAGAAAAATGACGAACCATTTAGACCTATATGAACATACATAAAACAATCGCCAATCTAACTATTGAACCTAAATAAAACACAAGCAATAACTGTTAAATGTACCCTGTACCCAGGTCAATCAACTGTTTAACATGTAAACATCCTTGTTTTGTACTTATAGAAGAATAATGTCTGGTAAATACCGCCATCGTGACTAGTGCGCTACTTATAATAATAGAAAAAAAAGAAAATATCTTGTTTTAAAATATTGTTTTTATTGCGCGATTGATTCCAAAATATAGCAATCAGACAAAAAGTAATGAAGAGAAAAACATTTAATAAAGAGTTAAACAATAATTAATATATTAAATGTTTGTTTAATTGATTGATTGTTGATTAACGTCAAGTCAGTGGTATGTCAGCTGTATTCATGGCGAGAACAAGATAATTACAGCTTCTGATTAACGTCAAGTCAGTGGTATGTCAGCTGTATTCATGGCGAGAACAAGATAATTACAGCTTCTGATTAACGTCAAGTCAGTGGTATGTCAGCTGTATTCATGGCGAGAACAAGATAATTACAGCTTCTGATTAACGTCAAGTCAGTGGTATGTCAGCTGTATTCATGGCGAGAACAATATAATTACAGCTTCTGATTATATCTTTGATATCATCAAAGATAACATACAGGTAAAACGCTATATTGACGAATGGTGTGATTGCTAAATTCGACATGCTGGTCAGACTATTTTGCCTTAAATTTGGGCAAGTACATTATACATGATATATCGTCATGTGTAGTACAATGTATATATATTTAGTAACTCATTTAAATGTATGTATATACTTTACGTCACTAATACGTCTTGTTAAAATAAATAATTATTATTGTATTTTGATAGATGTATTAATGAGAATTTATATACAGATGTGAAATTCACGCACTGTGTTAATGAACTTAGACGTTCACTAGATGTACCATGAATGTAATGTGTTAACATATTTACATGCGTTAGATTGGTTCGTTTGGTTTATGGCTTTTACCGCCACTTTCAACAATATCTCAGGTAGATCGTGGTGGTCAGTTTTATTGATGGAGGAAACCGGAATACCCGGATAAAACCACCGACTAGCCGCAAGACACTGATAAACTTTATCACATAATGTTGTATCAAGTACACCTTACCACGAGCGGGATTCGAACTCACAACTTTAATGATGATTGGCACTGATTGCACATGTATAGGTAGTTGTAAATCTAATTACCATACGATCACGAGGTTACATACGTTAGATGTAAGTTAGATGTGACAATTATTAACACGTGCACTAGATGTACTATACACGTAATGTGTCAATGAATAGTGTAGATCGTTGTTTGTCCTTTTGTCCGTTTTCTTTCGGCCATTGTGTTTTCTGTATTTCTTATATTTACGGATTCTGATTACCTTTGGTATCTTCAAAGTCTTCTTAAACGTGTACAAGATGTAAGATACACGTATACATATGTCGTAATATATCAGTCGTTTGATCTGGAGAGAAAGGAGGATAGGATTCTTTATTTAGCAACAAATGTGTTTTCTAAAAATGATGGTTATCTCATGTTCATGTGATTTCGACAATCTACTCTTTTTTTTCCAATTTCCACACATTTATTTCCGGGAGACTATTTTTTTTCTAAAACCTTGCCTATTATTATTATTATTATTTTCAACTGAAGATTTAAATAGTTGTATTTTATGCTACCAATGTTTAAAGAGCCATACCAGCATAGTTTTGCAAAATTACGATTTTTTGTCACAATGTGTAATAATTGTACACGAACCTATTACAAAAAGTCCGATGATAAAATTCAATGTGGTTAACGAGATATTTATACAGGTGTGTAATGCATACATGAGTAGTTTTATCGATCGTGTACATTCGGACACTTTCGGCTAGTGACGTCACTCTTTGTACACATGGTATTTGTAAACACGAGGTAAATCAAGGACTTGATTATCAAGCAAGGCAAATTTATGAATTTTAGCTTTAAAAGAAAATGGCACCTAACATCCACGTATCCCAACATCTATCGGTAATTCACTGGAGCAAACCTCATTAGGAATATAAATAAATATTGTATTTTAATGTTAAAATTTATTCATATTAACAAGGACGTCCTTGATATTAATATATGTTATCATAGTCTTAGTATTACTGAAACTATTTACAAGCTTATTGCCTGCACCAATCCTACACTAATTTAGTGTTTCTGCGGTTTTTGTATATTTAAATTAAAAATTTAAATTTAAAATCGGTTTTAATAATTGACATAAAATTGGAAAAATTTGCGTAAAATCGTGATTTTTCACACGAAATACCCCGATAATTTTCAAGTGCCCCCCCCCCTAACTTGGAATCCTGGATCCGCGCCTGGATTGTATCTGCTTGACAAAACTAAAGGAATTTCCTTGTTTTGTTTTTATTAAATAAGATCTAATCTATTCTTAGTTTATAAATGTATAATGCCTCGTTTATACATCTCATTATTTCATTCTCCTTGTAACCAACCCCGTTTGATTAAGTTCAATTTGAACTGTGTAATCATGTGCTGTAAATCATCCTGGTTGTATGTGTTTCTTATGTATCTAATGACCTCACCCTTTATGAAAACTAAAAGACATGTCGATTATGACAGCTGTTTCGATGCAGATAAAGAAATGAGTTTGTTCCCTTAAAATATGTTTTCATATCCAATATGCTATCATTAAAAAATATTTTCCCTTTTTAGATATCTACATCAAGTTTTGTGATAGCAATTTGTGAAATTGCATGCATAAAGTAAAAAAAAAAAAAAAAACGGTGATGATTGTTAGCCAGGGTTGTCATTGATTGATATTTCCATTGTATATCATGAAGCCGTCATCACTGTACATTTTTGTATCTGCCGTAGAAAAATGTTTTTCTATTTTTTTTTTATCTTTTTTTTTTAAATTAGCTGTCAAAATCATCATAGGCTATTCTGAGAGCAGATAATATTTCATTAATTGGACAGTTTGTAAATATTTGGTTTATGTCAAAGCTGCATAACCAACAATCAGCAGGTGGCTTTATATTTTCAATTTTGTGGATGAAATCAGTCGTATCGGCAAGAAAATGAAACTGAGAGTTCACTTTCTTCCGACTCCGAAAGCCATGATGATGTCTGTGAGTCGTTAAGTTCCATTTATTATTGTCAAATCTGTATTTTTTTGCTTCCACGCTTCTTTGCTTATCAGAACTGGTACAAGGAGTGACGTCACACACTGTTTATGGTAATCTTCGTGGATTGTCGTAATTGAGATAGGAAGTACTCGTAGACAGGTGAAAATAAAACTTTCAAAGTACGAATTAAGTATGCAAACGTGCATATTTTTTAATCGCGTTTTTTCCATTGTGCTATGCATTTACCAATCTATTAAAACGTTATCTTTAAAGATTTTTACAAATTTCATTGGTATGGCCCTTTAAAGTAATCATTTCATATTATAGGTATGCCAACCTCCTCTTCCTTATAATCAATGGTTGTCTTGTCTCGCTCATCACACAATCATTTAAAGCCATCAAACGTTAGATCACTTTACTATTTTAAAGACTCTTCATTAGTATGAAAATGTCGATGGAAGAGTCTTAAGGAATAAGGGTAATAACAAAATTACCGAACACATCTAGCAATCTTACAAAGGGAAATTCAAAACTCATAAATCAATAAACAGACAAAATCAGTCAACAACCGGGAAACTGGAAAACCGCAATTGTCCTGACTTGGTACAAGCATTTCTAAAGAAAACACTATTATAGGAAGGGAAACAACGCATTTGTGTTAACTAAAGCTGATCTTGTATTAATGTAGTAAGATGTTTATTGACTGCCAGCTGGCCAAGTACATCAATAAGGCTGTAAAATTAGGGGGAAATATACGATGTTTACAGTGTAACAAATCTTAACACAACACAATTTACAAACAATATTTCTGTCAAAACACAGGCACAAAATAAAACATAACAGAGAGATAAAGTAGATATAGCAGTTCACACACTTCTTTGCTACTGAAACACCGATATAAGTATTTTGAGGATTGTATTTTTCGTCTTCCTGTTTACGTATATGTTTGGCCCGAGTTGAAGGAATGTTTTATCACCGAGATGCATGGTACTTGGATTGAATGTCACGTACCATCAAAATAATCTGTTTGTAAAGGTCATACCATAATTGTATTTTTATCATATTTTTGAATTAGTTTTGATAGGTGAAACTTGGTATCAGTTGTCATTAGGACATACCGGACGGAGTATGTGTATCAAATGTATCACCATTTGACCTTTATGTCAAGTCATATTACTTTTTTTTTTTAATTTTGATCTACTTTCTTAATATTTGATACGGGTGGGTATTATAACATTACCAAATGTCATGGTACAGATATGAAAAACATCTATAACTTGTTTTCAAACCCAAGTTCAAAAGATTTTTCTTATTCTTCGTAAGCAATTACCGCATTCGGAAGTAATGCATTCCGAAATAGTGCGATCTTAACTTCAAAGGTCAATGTCAAATATTTATTGTTATTATGCTATATATGTTGATGAAATATAATATTAAAATGAAAAACAAAAATAACACACCTTACTTGTCTATATTATATTTTAAAAGGACAACATGATATTCGATCCTTGGTCGTGTTTTAACATGTTTAATATCTATTCAAATAAAATATTATATTGTCTTGTAAACTGTTTTAGAATGTGCTACTGCATAAATAATGAACATACAATAAGTTTTATCACGGATTTCTTGTCTCAAGTCATAATGACTGCATTATAAAGAGTTCTCTACATTTCACAGATTGTTGATGCAGTTAATTTCTGTTAATTTTATAAAGCCAGCATTTTCATCATTTAGAGTTTGAAATAGATGTATTCTTATATCAATTCAATGAGATAGCCATAGTTACATGTCTGCTAACTTTCAAATTCCACAATGGGGTCTGAAAAAATGACACCGTACGTCATTGGAAAGGCTTTGAAACCGAGATGTTTTCGTAATTTCAATGTCAATCTTTATGCTGATTACAATGCCAACAAAAAAGCATAAATGACTATATGGTACTTTTTAATGACTGGTTGAAATCATTTAATTCCAAAATGAGAAACCAAAAATGTAATGTTTTGCTGATAATGAATAATGCTCCAAGTCACTCAGTGCCGAATTTATCGAATGTGGAGATTCACTTTTTGCCTCCAACCACAACCAGTCATCTCCAGCGACTGGATGCTGGTATTATCCAGTGTTTCAAGGGACATTATCGTAGGCAACATTTACGGCACCTTGTCGATAGTATTGACAATGATGCACCCCCACTCGTGTCACTGAAAGATGCCGTTCGATACGCCAAATATGCATGGGATGAAGTGTCATCAAACACAATCGTAAATTGTTGGGTTCATAGTAGACTTGTTGAACGAGATAGAGATACCCCGCAAGTTGAACCCACAAGGAACCCCACAAATGCAGATGAACTGTTGCTGTCGCGTGTTTATAGTGACCTTGATGTAGATCCCAAGCTACAATTGACAGTTCAAGAATTTGTCAACATTGACAAAGATCTGCTAACTTCACAGGACGTCTCCGATGTAAATATAATTGAATCCATTATTTCGGATACGAGTGAGGACAGTCAAATTGATAACGATGATGACATTGAGGAAGTGCAACCGACATGCAAGCAAGTAACTGATAGTTTAAACATCGCGATCAAATTCTTTTGAAATGGAATCAAGTACCGTTGAATCGGACAAGGCAAAACTGTTTTATTTCAAAGGACTAGCTAGAAAAACTTCAGGCTAAACGGGCAAGACAAGTATCACTGGATGACCTTTTCAAGAAACAGTAATTACATTTATTGACACAATATTGTTTTTCTGCCGCGAGAAAGGAAACAATTGTATATAAATATTTATTCTAATTTATTTATTTATTAAACATGTATTATTTATACTTATGTCTTTGCACAAATGTATGTCAGTCGAGTTGAAACAATTTGAGAAAGTTTATCACATGACTTCCGGTGTTCAACGCCCTCAGTTTATCGCCAAACTCGTTATACCGCCAAAATACCGACTGCACAGAAGGTGGCGGTTTAACGAGGGAGCACTGTATTTACAATATCTGCATTTTTTTTTTCCAATTTGGTCCTATATTTTGACTATGTCCTACAGTGGCAGACATCCAAGAAACATTCCAGCCATGTTTTTTTGTTAAATTATTTTGAGATTTATGATAAGAATATTATGTTTTCTGTCAGGTCCAATGCTAAATCTGACCTGTGGTGGCGGCTATCATGGATTTCCGATCGACAGACAATTTGATTTTACAGGACATCATCCCATGATTATTTATGTAGTTTTTGGTTCAATCAATTTATGATTTCTGAAATATTTTTTTTATTTTCCCATGTGTTCCATGTTAAAACTATGTCATTTGATGTCGTCCATCTTAATTTCTTATAAAGAACAATTCGCACATATTGGCTTCCGAGAGGTAGATTCTAAAAATTTAGCCAGTCAGAAAGAATAATTGGCCCTAGCAGCCATGTTGAATTTCGACATGAGACGAAAATCAAGTAAAATATTTGGTTCCAATTGGGTCAATGGTTTGTGAGATAAAGACTGAATGCTGTAAGTTTACCATTTTCGCTAGCCAAGGGTTACGATCCGCTCTACTCATCTTCACCCTTGGCATCGTTAGACGGATTTTCGAGGTCACACGGCGACAGTTTATATATAATGCAGCTAGTGGCAGCAGCAACCAATCAGAACGCGTTTTACAACGTGCCAACAAAGACATCTCTTCCGTCTATAATAGCTGTTATAGATTTGCTCTGATTGCCAATAAGTTTATATTAAATTTTTCACAAATCTTCACTTGAAAATCAGCCATATTATAATCTCGAGTCGATTTTCAGGGCATTCAAACGAAAGGAAATGAAAGCCTCGCGTCGATTGACTGAAAATGACATCATTACAAGGGGCGTAACTGTCAAAATCCAGCTGGTGGCAGTGCGCGGGGATTACGAAAATCCAGCTGGTGGCAGTGCGCGGGGATTACGAAAATCCGTCTAACGATGCCAAGGGTGAAGATGAGTAGAGCGGATCGTAACCTAGCGAAGATGTAAGTTTACTGCAGGCGACATACCACAGCCGCGGTGATGACAATACCTCATATGACTCTTTGGATCAGATGAGCTAAAACGGGAGCATAAGTCATGCAGAGACTACATTTACGTGCAATAAACAGTGCAGAACAACAGTTGCGGATATTGTGGTGAGCCTATGAACTGGTGTTTATTTTTATTTGAAGTACGTGTAATGATCTTATCAAATTTTAGAAGATAATAAATGATGTCTGTTAGCTAGCAATGAAATACTATAATAGTATCCCACTCTAATTATTAGAAATGAATTGTATACTATTTTATTTGATTAGAAAAAAATACGTTTCTGAAAGGACAAGATTGATTTTTAAAATCAGATATTGAATATCAAACGGTGAACTAACGTAAATATATTTTTTTAGCAACAAAAAAGTGTAAAAGGTCAAAATAACATTGTAGATATCAACATCAATTCGTCGTAAACAACTATTTAATATCACAGTTACAAAAAAAAACATATAAAATCTATAATCGTTTAAGACTACCGCCTTTCTACATTGCCGTGCCTTCTATAATGTGATTACGACACCATGCCACACGTTGACGTCATACTTCATGCTTGTATTCATCAATAAAATAATCCTGACGTGTTATGTCTAATTAGATGTCCTTGAATTTAATCTCAGGGGGGTCATCCAATGAATACCAATATGTCACATCTCGGTGATTTAGATATTTATTTATATAGTTTATATTTTGTTGTTGTCATTTTGACCATTTCATGACCTGTGTCGTACACAAATAATCCAGGTTATTCTTGTTTACTAAAGTGTACAAAATGTATCTATATTAAACATATCTATGTCATATAATTTGTTTTTTGCATTTTGGTGTTGTTTTCCGCTATAAAAAAAATATATTTGTTTTTATCTTGAGGGGATATGGTTATTTGTGTTTATCGCCACTTTCAGCAGTTTATCTGCCACCAGTCTGTTTGGGGAGGAAGGCCCAGACAGTTGTAAACAACGGACCAGGTAATGTGCCTAGACATTTTTACCCGTGAGGTGGGTATCTTGATATTTAGGATACAAGTAGAAACAAAGGGCTATATGGTGAAAATATGAAAAATCATTCAATATTAAACAAAATCTTATTAATATACAAAATGTATCTGTTCTTGGTTTCTGAATAATGATGAAGCTTCAGAAATGTTGCACTTACAGTCTGTTTCTGGTTGAAAAGTAAACGCTTAGTTGATTGATACCAAATAAGTAAATTTTAATATACATTATAATATCATGTCAAGGGAAATTTCTTTTTGATGAAATGATGACGACGATTGATGATTTGTCCTAGATTAACACTCTGTTTTATCTTTATTGTGCTAGCTTGTCCACAAGATTATGGACATGTGTTCAGTTGATATGATTTATAACTTAAGGTCTATATATTTCTACTCATTGTAATCAAACACTAATCACATTTCTTTATTTTTTTATTGTTCATATGCTTTTAGTTGTTTATTTTGTAATTCACTGTAATTATTATACTCAGCAATGGGCACCTTTAATTGGTTCAATAAAGTATCTGTATCTGTATCTGTTGTCCCAATGTGGCGCATATTCCTGACCCCGAATTCGAAGCAAACAGTATTTTCTCTTTCCTATTAACGTTGAGTACTCGAAGGAGAGGCATCAAATACACGTTTTCGTCTGTGATTGGCTCCACTCGAGTTTTTGTTTTTCCGAGAATGTCAATTTTCACTAGTACCATTCTTTACATATAACATTTATTTCGAAACTTCTAGGTTAATTTATCAAATTACAAAAACAAGCACACATACACAGACGCACATGTTACATGTATACAATATTTGCATATGTTTTATATTCACTCAATAATAAATGACGTATGTACAAAATTGCGAGATATATTAACTGTTATTGTGTTATTGAGGTAACATCATGATTTAACGGTAATACAAACAACATAAACATATATTAAGATCCTTATTTTGTATGTGTTTTCTTCATAAACCGTCTGTTTTATTACTATATTTTCAGTGAGTTTATTTTGGATGTTAATTGGACTATTAATAATATATTTATGTTATTTATTCTGTGTGAAATAGTCACGATCTTGATATTAAGTCAAATCCTCTAACAATACCTTCTAGATGAACAAACACGATTGATTGTGGTTTAGCGTCAATTAGTAGCTACATCCAGTGTAACAATACCTTCTAGATGTAGTATAACAATACCTTCTATATGTAGTATAACAATACCTTCTAGATGTAGTATAACAATACC
>MJUT01047078.1:47743-60465 GCA_002080005.1 Gigantidas platifrons
CAAAAAGGTGCACTCGACTCGCAGCCGCAAGTGATAAAGTTTACCAGTTGCTTGCCCATGGTCGTTGGTTCTCTCCGGGTACTCCGGCTTCTTCCACCACTAAAACTGGTAGCCATGATATAGCTGAAATATTGCTCAAAGTGGCGTTAAACACCAAAAATCAATCAATCAATCATTAGCTTTAGTAATAGCTACATTATTTATTTAAAGAAAGTTTGATGTTTGTTAGCATTGCTGATGAACCACTTTCATCTAACAACATTCCATATTAGGTCTTTCACTCACCATTGACTATCCAATCACATTTCAAATTTGAAAAAAATGTTGTCTAATAGAATAACAGCTTCGTACATATACTCGGATCAAAGTGAAACATGAAGATATCTATGGTAGACAACTGATATCTTAGCAAACAAGAATATATATAAATCGCTCATGCATTATTTCGTTTGGACAATACAGAGAAACTAGCAACATAACCTAACAAACACAGATAACGTAAATAAGACATGAGTCATCCTATAAACAACCGGAGGTAAAAACGAACCGAACATCGTTTTTATGCGGAAATCGTAACGGACATCACAAACCTACATGGACTAAACATTATAAAACTTTCAAAACGGTGAAATTTATTGAAACTATGTTCTTTCTGTGTGATGTGACATCTTGGACTAACATTCGGAAGCTGTCTGTATCTTTAGAAATCAGTTGTACTACTTAACACTTCATCACTGTGGTGGATCGTCTCTGATTGGTCGTTTGAACAAGTGATACCATAAACACAGAAATATCCAACGGTTTTAATGATATCTTAATAGTTTTGTTGGTATATGTACATGTATAGTCTGTTATGTTTATGTTACTGTACAAAATAGAAATAAAAAAAAATTATCACACCGTCCAAACAGTTGCTAAGTCTAATCAAAAAATTATATTTGTAAACATTGACAAAACTGAATACCATTAACAGGAAAAGACATGACCACTCAATCTCATAGTTTAATGCATGATGTAGTTAATAGAAAAGTGGTGCCGTTGAACTAGTTTTTTGGGAGGGGGAATGGGGGGGGGTGCTCAAATCTGCCCTCTTAGTAATATGCTGTGTGATAGCTGGAATGTTTTCTGTATCTTGTGCTAAACAGCACACCAGAAAGTATCTGGGAGGGCAGTAAGTGAAGAGTTCAGAATAAAATGAAATAATCTATTGTAATACTGTTAAGTTTATTAATTGAATGATTAATTTGCATTGCAGATAAACAGTATAACTGCTCCGCCAGTGGTGTTCCAGATTACCTGGGGGTCAACACCCCATCTATCTATAATGCTGGTGTCAACACCGCAGATACAGGTATATCTGTAAATGACAGTTGTTGCCTGCCATATATTGCTTCTATTTAGATATTTAGACATTCAAATGCGTTTTAGTAAATTAGTTGCGACTACATCAAAGGACAAGAAAAGGTTGGAGATACCAAAGGAGTAACAAGAAGCGCTAAATCGAAGGACAGACAACTCAATGACAAGATGCTTATTGATACCTGAATGTGATGTAGATTGTATAGTAAATAAGGGTAATAACAAAATTACCGAACACCGAGCAATCTTCAAAACGGAAAGGCAAAAGTCATAAGTAAACAAACAGACAAAATCAGTCAACAACCGGAAAACTGGGAAAACCGTAATGACCCTGACTTGGTACAGGCATTTCCAAAGAAATGGTGGGTTGAATCAGATTTTACGGCGCCAAACCTCCCGCTTTCATTGCGGTTAAAAGGCTCCGGTTGTCACTATAACAGCATTTTTAACAATACTGGGACAAAATAGGTATAATAGTAGTCAACGCAGTACTTTATGAAAATCTATCGTTTATTATCGTCTCTGCAGAACGATTTAATTAAAGTAGTTAAGATAAATAAAACAATGTCATACCAAGAACGTTAAATTTCTAACACTATGATACGTACCGGTATTCACTTAAGAGTAGCATTTCAAATCTGTCCTGGAAACGAGCAATAATTGATAAAAAAAAAAATTTACTACAGTAACACAAACCACTTCGAACACATTAATGACAGCGACAAATGTCGATTTGAATCTAGATTCTGGCTTGGGACAGGCACACACATGCATCAGGGTTAAAGTGGTTAATGAGATCATAACCTCCTACAGTACTTGGATCATGACAATAGCACTACCATGTTAGATCTTTATAGACACAAAAAGCAACCAAACCAAATATAAATACTGATTTGTAGGAAGAAAACGTTTGAAAATACAATACAAGAGAAGACGTAAATCGTAGAAGGACATACTATGCAATGTCTAATAGACCAAAAGGACAAGTAGAACAACAATGGTCCACAAAACACTACACAGAAAACAAACGACTGAGCAACACGACCTCCACTAAAACAGACAGTAAACTCATGTGCTCCGAGAGTAGTTCACATTAATCCTCTATTAAATGATATTGTATGAAAATAGAGGATAGTTATTTGGGTTTCTTTTGATTTAGGTCGTCTGTATTTTGTGGAAGATTCTAAGTACTTGAGTCAGTGCTGTGGAATAATAACAAGCTGGGAGTTCCACGCTTTGGCAACAGGCACACTAGAGCTAGTGGTATGGAGGAGAGTAGCTGGAACAGAATGGATGATTTCTGGCAAAAATAGGATATACGTCTCTTGTGAGTATAACCGCATATTTTCTATATAGATGAGAGGTTCAGTAAAATTCTATATTCAATAGTTTCACCATACCTGACTTGGAAGTGTACACATGTACATTTTGTTTGGTTACAAAATGAAATACACAAATTTCCATACCATTTGATAATATCTGTCTAATGTAAGAGACATTTCTCACATAATATCAAACTCGGCTGAATTAAGTCACATAAGAAATGAATATAATTTAGCGAATTTCCATATAATTCATGTTTATGTGGATACTTGACTGTGTCATTAGTGTTACAGGTGAAAAGATGAAATACCAACCAAATATGTCCCAAATACCTCCCACATAATCAAAACATGCTATATATGTACTAAATATTGTTAACGACTATTCTTATACTAGATGTACTATTGTTAATAAATATAGTTGGTCCACAGTCCTAAACCTTCCATTGTTTGTCATTATGTACGTTAGATAAAAGTGGTTTTCAGTTACAAAAACAAATAAAGTTGGAACTAATATCTGATATTAATTAGTATGGCGTGTATTTTAGTACAGGAATAAATCATGTTTGACTTGTGGTAGGTCGGTGGTTTTATCTGGGTAGTCCGCGGTTTCCTCCACCAATAAAACTGACCGCCACGATATACCTTAAATATTGTTGAAAGTGGCGCTAAACACCATAATCATAACCAACAGTTTTGACACAGCTTAGATAAAGTGTGACAAATATTCTGTAAATTCGGAAATTATTGCGTTCATTTATTATTGCGATCTTCGAAAATTTTCACAGATTGCAATTTTTATTATTGCGAAGCATGAAGCCCTCTAGTACAAATGGATACATATGATTCTGAAATACGAGGTTTAATTATTGCGATTTCACTTCAGTCGCATTTTTCGCAATAATTTCTGAATTTACAGTAGATATTTTAACGATCTAGATAATTCAATAACACCATAACCCTAAACTCTATAAATCGTGTGCATTTTTATGGTCTTAATCAAGCTAACTTTTTATTTATTACAGCTACAGGATCACACACATACGATCCTTCAACTTCTACCTTAGGAGATTATAGAATATCTATACAACCAGGGGACTATATAGGATGGTATAATTAACACATTTTATTATATAGATAGGTGTGAATTATGGGGATTTAATAAAAGATTCACTGAATAAACAGAAAACGCAACAAATGCTTTTGAGTGGAAAAAATTACGGCCACAGTTACATTTCGACGAGAGGACCTGGCAAGAAGAAAACAAGCCGCCGCTAGATTTAACAATGTTTTGGCAAACTTGCGCTTCATTGGTAACAATGAAAGCAAAAATCACCTATGTACCCCAATAGAGAGATATAGGTCACGACCACCGATACGCAAACCCACATTAAAACACGACCCTCTGGATTTTGCAAAGGAGTCAGACCAAGTTCTAAACTGGTATCAGTTCAAGAACCGGCCTCTCCGGTATAAGCGAGAGATGGCCAATAACTAATGCCGCCGACGCAAAGGCTGTGACGATTTTGTTTTATTTCAATTGACCAACGATTAATAATGTACACAAAATAAAAACAAACAATACAAATGAAATTTACAGTTCATGAACTTTTACCACACTACCACAGAATCCGACTTTCACAATGTTCGTATTTAATCCACACAATCTATGTCTACAAATCAGGTTCTGCTCCTGTTGAATAAATCAGCAATATTCAGTTATATCAAGTCCTCATATTGTACAGTACATTATGGAATCCATCAAATAGTAGTTTCTAAATAATCGGTAATCTGGCAAACTGATAACTGAAAAACAGAACAGCACACAGCAGCAAAATTTTCTAAATTGCGGATGATGTTGGGGTGGTGGGAGGGGTTTTGAAGAAAATGTCGTGTGAGCTCGCTTACTAGTCAAACATGAAATGGGGACATGACGTCAAAATTCTAAATGCGTAATGACATACGGAGAAATTTGAAAAAATTCCGGAAATACTTGTATATTTAAAATTAAACATGAACATAAATACTATCACTTTTATTAAAACTGTTTATCCTTAGATGATAAACACGATTAATAAAAGATTCACTGAATAAACAGAAAACGCAACAAATGCTTTTGAGTGGAAAAAATTACGGCCACAGTTACATTTCGACGAGAGGACCTGGCAAGAAGAAAACAAGCCGCCGATAGATTTAACAATGTTTTGGCAAACTTGCGCTTCATTGGTAACAATGAAAGCAAAAATCCCCTATGTACCCCAATAGAGAGATATAGGTCACGACCACCGATACGCAAGCCCACATTAAAACACGACCCTCTGGATTTTGCAAAGGAGTCAGACCAAGTTCTAAACTGGTATCAGTTAAAGAACCGGCCTCTCCGGTATAAGCGAGAGATGGCCAATACCTAATGCCTTGCGGTATCGCAAGATAATTTTCCAAAATATGAGCGAACGTACAATAAGGAGATCATGACCCATTGTCTTCTTGCCAGATCCCGCCATATGAGGGTGTCTATACACACTCAGCGCCACATAATTCCAAAAACAAACGCACCCCTCCGGACTCTACTCAGTTGGCGGAAAAACTTGTGGACCAGCTGTTTTCAAAAAACTTTCTAAAGCGCCTTGAATAGTGTTAAAATAAACACGCAAACCAATATCTGACAAGTGAGTTCCGTCATACCTGTATAAATTGATTTCTTTTGCACTGATATTCTGGTGCCTAATTGCATAACCTTGAATGCTTAACACAATATTCCTGACCGCCAAATTGACTCGTTTTCTCGACTTTCAACCGCTTTCCCAGAGATGGCTGTATGCCAATATCTGCGCTGTAAAATTTCACTCCATATAATCTTGGTTTGCGGAAGTAACATATGAAGGCGTAATAAATCGATCTCAATATTATGAATTAAATTTACGCTGGTAACAGACCCTAGGTCATTTGACCCCAACTGAATCAAAACAAAGTCCGGAGGAGGTCGACTCCCCAGTAACCGATCGAACGTAGGCCTAAAGTCACCCCATATCATACATCTTTTCCCAAACCAGGAAACCGACCCATCGATGTGTTGCAGGTTAAGACTTAAACCCCAGGGTCTTCCACTGGCATTTCTGTTGGCACAGTACACAATATAGAAGATCCCATGAACCAAATGGAACGTCGACCTGTGTAAGAAAATATCCGTGTCACAGTTTAAAAAATTAATCTTATATATTTCAAGTAAACGTTGGAATTCCAACGCCCCCACTGTTTGATAATGTCATCCGTTACTCCGAAACGTTTTGCTTCGGTAGCACCCCCTATTCTAAATGAATGCGGCTTAAAATGACCTGGTACTTCACAAAATGACAAACTTTTTTGCAGTACGGAACTAAATTGATAACGTGTAAGCAGCGATCCATCAAAATGTACGTATAACTGCGATTCATCTAATTTTTTTTTTATCTTACTTGGAGATACATTTTCATTAATCTAACCGGGCAAATTGAAGGATTAGCTTGCTGACGTACAATAGGGGTTGTGGAATTACGGGCTTGATCAGTTTTAGAACTACAGATTTTTAAATGTAGTTCTTCTACCCCTTCGTTATTTTGTATCAAAATGTCATGAAATCCAATAACATGAGTCCCAGGTGCAGATTTCGTTTCTGCTGTAAATTCCACTACTCAAAGTAAACAAAAAAATGCCAAGCTAAAGGCAAAGGCAAACAATTTAGCTTCGTAGCTTGATTGGCAAATATGAGGGAGTGAGCAAACAAGCTTCAGTAACGCACTAAAAGAAATCGGCATTCTTAAATCCGATTTTTTATGATTTTTTCTTTTTAAACCTTCAAGAAGTTTTGATACGAAAAAACGATTTTGTATTATCCTCCGTACTGTAAAGCTTAAGTGTATGACTTAAACCAGAAACGTACGTCGCAACAGTGGAGGCCGAAATCCCTGTATAAGAAAGATATGCTATATATTTAATAATGTCATGAAGGGGAACAGGCCATTCATCATGCAGGTCGTACATTACTCGAAACCTTTTAAAGGACTCTACTGCTGAATTGTATGTTTTCCAGGCATTAGAAGCCAAAGACGATTTCAATAGCAAATTCACTTCTGCGTCCAAAGTTTCCACAGGTGGTCTGGAATATCTGCAGGCTGTTGATCCGCTGTTGGGCATAACCTTCTGAAACGCTGCCAATCACAGCGAGACAATGAATCAGCTATGACATTTAATTTACCCTGTATATACTCTGATCTAATCATAATATTATGTGTAAGGGTGAGACTTCTAACAAGAGCCATAACTCTTTCGGACTTTGACGATTTTTTATTTATGATCGCAACAACCGCTTGATTATCGGTATTAAAAACTATTTTCTTATTTTTCAAGTATGAACCCCAGATATGTACAGCTATTACTATCGGAAACAATTCTAAAAATGTAATATCAGATAAAACCCCATTTTTTTGCCCAATCTCCCGGCCAACAAGCTTGAGCCCACTTTCCTTGAAAATAAATTCCAAAACCCATATTTCTCCCTCCTGCACTATCAGTAAATAAATCAATCGTCTCATTTGAAGTCCATAAACTATCTAACATTACTGTAACACCATTATATTGTGATAAAAATGAAATCCAAACTTTGAGGTCTTCCTTCATGGCATTTGAAACTCTTATTTTATGATGTGGTTTGGAAACTTTGCATGTTGCATCAATTCTGTCAATAAAATCATTTACGGAATTGTGCATTGGGTGTGATAAATTATGTATCATGCGAAAATCGCCGTCTTTTTTCGGCACCAAACCTATAGGAGAGACTCGAAAAGTGGGAAAGGGTGGGTTTATAAAGGGGCCTGCAATTCGTCCCATACTGAGTTCTTTGTCAATTTTTTGTCGAACTAAATTTAGCCTTTGAAAAACAGTTGGCGAATTTTTGGCCATGAAAGGTAAACGTCCCTGAATACTGGAGAGGAAAGCCATATTTTAAACCATTAACTAATTCACTGGCAACGTCTTGCGACGGGTAGTTTATTAACGATTTTTCAACTTCATTGAAACAAATAGGAGAATCAGCTAAAGAGTACAACTGTAGATCATGAGTAGAATTTTTAGGCCCTGCAGTTAAAAAGTGGGTGGGGACCAAGGCAGTTCGAACACTTGTGGGCGAATCTACATGTTTTGCCAAACTGACAGTTTCCTTTATTGAACCCCCAACATGTGCGAACTTTTTGTGGACCCCTATTTCCCGCTGAAAAGGGGGCCTTCCTCTGATATGAAGGATTACCATCGGAGCTATTGGTATTTGGGTTAGAGAACGTCCTATCTTGTGTAGCGACGTGCAGAAGCCACAGCTCCATGTCTACTTCTCCCCATGACGAAAAGGGGGATCGTACTTTACGTAGCCTATACTGCTCGTCATATAATACCCATCCAGTGCCCGAACCCCTCTCAGCTGCTAAACGGACATTATACATATATTTTAAATATTCTTGCCCTTTGTTCGGCCACTTTTCTAACATAATCCCCATATAGATCATGAAAGCAGATGTCCAGGCGTGAATATTTTTGATAGAAAAGGGTTTTTGTTGAACAACGGTTAGTTGTCCCCCTTTTACCACTAGTTCGCCATTGAACTGAGGGTCATATACCAATTCTTTTGCTGATTTCAACAATAGGCTAAATTCTATATATTCCCCCGCCCATATTTGTTCTTTAAATTTCAACGGAATATGGGCCCCAACCGGGTCATACATACTTGGAGTGTATGCTGGCGAGTTATGTATTTGTAGTCCGCCAGCTGCTCCAAGATTTTCCCCCTCTCCCAACTGGTTATTATGAACCACATTAGAACTAGTCGAAAACATACCCGTAGACATGTGAGATGGTCCTGGACCTGGAAACAATCCAATACTCTGTCTGCTCTGATAATCACCAGCAGCTGATGAGGGCCGATTGTCTGTGCGTTGATACACCACCCCCTCGCACGGTGGATGGGACCCCGCTAGATCGAACTGCCTCGTAGATTCTTGAACTTGAGCATTTTGTCGTAAATCTCCATCTTGTCTCTCGGGAATTACATCTGGTGCCATGGAATCTGCGGCTGCATCTCCCGCTAAAGCGTTGGCATCACTATTGCTTGCAGACGCAGTATTTCTTTGTGAGCCATCATGTCCGACCACATGGTTGGGAGCGACATGGCTGGATTCCCCTCTCCTAGGTTCAATCCGTTTAGCTTGCCCATCGGCAGTTTTCTGTCTTTTTTCTGCAACTTGGCCATCAGAACTTCTTTTTGTAGGCTTTCGACGTCTTTGTGGTGGCCTCATTTTTTGAAATCGACTGGATTGACACAGATTGTAAAGTTATGAAGAAAATGTCGTGTGAGCTCGCTTACTAGTCAAACATGAAATGGGGACATGACGTCAAAATTATAAATGCGTAATGACATACGGAGAAATTTGAACAAATTCCGGAAATACTTGTATATTTAAAATTAAACATGAACATAAATACTATCACTTTTATTAAAACTGTTTATCCTTAGATGATAAACACGATTATCCGTGAAATAAATTCCGGTATCTCTCTCGTGACCAAATACGCATTAACGATTAAACTCGTTCCGCACACTCGTTTAATCTTTATGCGTACTTCGGTCACACGTGGTCTTATTTTGATATTCAAAATCTAGGATTAGTTATACTATATTTATCCTTATCGTGATAAGATACATAAACTAGACTGTAGTACTACGATATGATAGGATTCTTCCATAATGCAATAGGGCTGGTTCAAACTATTCAAATTTGAATTTAGTACAATTGTCAACGACACCACCCACAAATCAAACGTGAATGGGATTTTCCCCTCATTTAATTTCTATTGTATTTGTACATATTATTGGCATAACATTATACATGTAGTACATTATCATAGTATGCCCATATACCAATATTTTAATTAGAATCTGTCATAGCTGTGTAATGGTAAAGCCAAGGACTAAACAAATGCAGTATTAGTGTTCAAGAGCGAATATGGATATGGAAATAAATGTATAGTCAATGCTAAATATAGAGTTTAGAGAGAAAAAAACAACAATGCCATCTGCGAAGTAAATGACTAGTTTATACCTCCTTTGTATCCCTTCAGGCAGAGTCAATCTTAACCGATTTTTGTTGGTTATTTGTGTCCATTTGGTTTTCTCGCTTCCAAAAGAGTCTTATATGGATTGGCTTTCCCATCCTCTAACTTCGTGCCCAATAACAGTTATTCTAATGTAGTTGTTTAATATCCCTGGTTTGTGATTGGACAATGCTGTAATTTTCATGGTATCAATTCCACGGTTGAAAATCATGAGATATTTTAGACAATTGCCGCTTACGTCATCTTGTCAACAATGCAGCAATGCACATGATTACATTTGAATGGAGATAACTGAATTGTATTTGAATATTTCACGGCATCAATTGTCGACTTAATGGTCGCAAATATCCAAACGCGTGGCCAGTAAACTGAATTTGCGACCATCAAATCTCCAATTGATGCCGTGAAATTTTCAAATACAATACAGTTATCTCCTAATTACAAAAACCAATTGCGTGCACTAAATTAGATATCTACATTTTTATTTTTTAAGATAGCTTTTATTATTGAAAAATTGATATTCTTATGGTGAAAGTGTAACTTGTCAATATTTTTCTTCATTTAAGGTATTCCCTAGGAAATGATGTGATTTCATATGCAACATCGTCCTCTAAATTAACGAGGGTGGGGCCTTCAGTGGGGTATATATCTGTTGGTGATATTACTGACTGGTCTCTATACACGGTAGATAAGACTGACAGAGATTATGCCATCAAAGCCAACGTTGCAGCAGGTAATATTTAGTATCATGTCCACATGATCATGCTAATGCATTTACTATATTTCTCCTGTTTATTTTTCCTTCTACAATTCTCTGGCTAAAATTCACCAATGAAATGTTGCTGTTGTCTTTTTTGTTTGTCTTCGTCATGTGTCTTGTGTGCTCAGTGTTGGCAGTGTCTTTGGATTGTCCATTCTTGATTGCTCCTTCAGTTATCTCTAACGATTAAATCCTTTTTAGTAGATATGTGCCTGACTATAATTTAACCTGCTTAAAAGAAAATAATCGTGGAAAAGACATTTCTGAAATAGATCAGTTTATACTTAACTTTTGTCCAAATATACAGTTCAGCATCACAGTAAAGCAATCAGACCATCAGCTATTCTGAATATATCTGATTTGTAAAGTACACGATATGCACTCCTATGTTAACAATAGTGTATCAATGTAGTTACACATTAGTAAAACGAAAGTGAAAGATGCAACAGACTTAATTGGTATATCGACAACATATGATATTCATGTGCGAAATAAGACTTGTCAGGCTACCGAGTGGGCCAGCTTGTGACTTCATTTGTCGATTCAAGTAAATGACATCATAGAATTTCGCAAATGGCAATATTTTTTTTCTCACTTTTACCGGACTTGATTGGTCTTATAATAAACAAGAACTGCTTACCTTTCGAGAGCACATGAGTTCACGCATGTTAATTGTGGAGTACGTGTTGCTCATCCTGGTAGTTTTCTGTGTTGTATTTTAATTATACCCCCGCTCCATCGGAGGGGGGTATGCTGTTTTACCTCTGTCCGTCCTTCCGTTTGTCTGTCTGTCCTTGCGTCCGTCCCAAGATATGTTTTGTCGCATTTTTCTCAGCAACTATTGATGGCAGAAATCCGATATTCCGTCACAAGCTTCATATAGGTATGTCATATTGTGGGAAGCGTTTTTGGACCCGTCAGACAACATACTTCCTGTTTGCCGACTTAATTGGTTTTTATACACATTGAACATATATGCAGAGGTCTCATAAGTGAGCTATTTCATCTTGTTTTTGCTTTGTCATCTTTCTGTGTCGCGTGCCCAATATTGCAACTGTCTCTGAATTGTTCATTCGTTTTTTCTAGCGCTTTTGACAAGCCTATATTAAAATAATTTCATCAAATTATATTTAATTAACATGCTAAACCTGTAATGAGTCACATTTAAGATAATGTACATGCTTGTAGAAAATAATTAATGTCCATTGCTAAAGTTCAAGAATATTGAGTTTTTATTATTTTACTAGGATCTACACCAGTAATAGATACCATAGGTACAATCACAATGTTAGATTCAACAGTAGCTGGTACTGTCATACATACAGTAACATACATCAATTCTGACCAGAATGATGAAATTTATGTTGGGGTTCAGTCACAGAATTCAGCATACTTCAGTTTTAACACCACAACATGTAAGTTCCATAATTCCACGGGTTGCTAAAAACATGAGGATTATGATTGAGCGAGTGATTGTTGCTTAGCGCCAAGTGAACAATTTGTCAACTATATCATGGAGGGAACAAGTTGCATTTTGATGAAACGATGATGATTTCCGCTTTGTGCTAAACCAAAACGCTTATCCGGATTTTTATAGTGCTAGATCACTGCCATAACAGCCCGCTTGTAGATATATTGTCCTACATAGACACATTATCCTAATCTCGAGTCAACCTAGTGTTTGCTCCTCCGTAACGATGCGTGCTTAGCAAATACCAGCTTTGTTATCTTTGGTTAGATCCCATCGGGGTCTGAACTCACAATCTACCACACTCGAAGCGAGCACACTAACCATTACACCATTGATACGGTTCAATGTATTTATAGACTAATCTTTAATGAGAAATGATAAAACGTTCTCTATAATAACACTGTTCGCCCGGTTATATGTGAGTGTTGACATTTTACTCGCATGTGGAAAGCACTTGCATGGCCGCATCAGTTCATTACGAAGAAAGATTTGGGTCCTAAGAACTAGTTTAGCCCCGCAAAATATTATATATGTTTTGTAGGTCATTGTTTGTCATTTTGTCCTGTATCTTTTGGCGATTGCGTTGTCTGTTCTTCTTCGATATACGGATTCTGATTACCCCTTTGGTATCTTTTGGCCATTGTGTTGTCTGTTCTTCTTCGATATACGGATT
>MJUT01047078.1:67589-79397 GCA_002080005.1 Gigantidas platifrons
CCCCATTTTTACACAGGTAAATGAACGTTTTCTGATTGACAGATTTAACTTAAAGGGAGATAATTATAACCGGCATGCAGTCTTAAGTAAAGAAACATAATCCGATCTCAATAGAAATTAAACTTCCTATTATTCCAATATTGACACATATTACAAACATAAGCTACAAAGAGACGTGAAATATACATGTTACAATGCGCGTCAATTTCTTAGGTGTTATTATCATACATAAGCTAGTATCCATTCCAAAGCCATTAAAAATTTAAATAAATATTGATTCAAAAAATGTTAATTCATCCATGTTTAAATGCCCAAACTGCATGTACATTGTAGCCGTGGCTTAGGATTGCGGAAAGTAGATTTAATAAATTTATATAGTAGCCCCGTGAATTACATGTATATATCTAAATAGTTACGAGAAATTTAAAGTGAAGTTCAATACTTGAGGACTTAATTATTCTATACAAAAATAACAGTTCAGTAACTGGCCTTCATGTTGATATAAGGTAAGACCATTTTTTTACTTGTATGGTTTTATGTTTTTATAACAGATATTCTTGATACAAAAAATGTACATTTTGTTTATATACATGTAATGTATAAAATGATATAATATTTCGATTTTTTTTAGATTATAGTTTGATATGCATTTAAACATTCTAAATCTGATTTCATTTTTGCTAAGGCATGTCAAGACTTATGAGTTGTTGCGTTTTACAAAAACAAACTAACCCCCCTCCCTAAAAACCAAACCAAGACAAACAAACAAACAAACAAACAAAGAAAACAAAATAACACAAAGCAAAAATAACATGTAATATACATTTCTTTCAAACAAGTAATCCACTTTACTTGTGGCTCCACAATGACAAAACATTCATGTTTTTATTCATTAGGGGATCAACATTTTCATGCGACGCAACTTAAAGAAATTAGGAAATACAAATATCCATTATACATGTAGGAAACAATTTCCGGATAAAGTGATCAAACATATATTCGTAACAAAAAAAAAAAGAATAAAAATAAAAAGAATGGAACTTTTTTTCTTTTGACTTGTATGAAGCCGTGCAAGGAGAAAATCATCCTACTCACAAAGACCGGTATCATATGCACGAAATGACTCAAAACACTATAAATACTATTATATCCGGGGAGTTGGGCCATTTCGTCCGGTAACTGTTATATATAATTACTGGTCCATGTGGCCCCACTTGAATTTTTAAAATTATTTCAGTAGTTTGATTTTCAGGGGCTTTGTTAAATTTATCATTGTTTAATCCATCAATGATTTGCAAAGATTTAAAAAAAAAAGTGAAGTGCCACCTGATACATACCAGTGAAGAACGGGAAAGACGTGTCATATCATAATAATGACAATTATATATACATATATATTTTCATAGNAAACAAACAAACAAGCAAACAAAGAAAACAAAATAAAACAAAGCAAAAATAACATGTAATATACATTTTTTTTAAACAAGTAATCCACTTTACTTGTGGTTCCACAATGACAAAACATTCATGTTTTTATTCATTAGGGGTCAACATTTTCATGCGACGCAACTTAAAGAAATTAGGAAATGCAAATATCCATTATATATGTAGGAAACAGTTTCCGGATAAAGTGATCAAACATATATTCGTAACAAAAAAAAAAGAATAAAAATAAAAAGAATGGAACTTTTTTTCTTTTGACTTGTATGAAGCCGTGCAAGGAGAAAATCAGCCTACTCACAAAGGCCGGTATCATATGCACGAAATGACTCAAAACACTATAAATACTATTATATCCGGGGAGTTGGGCCATTTCGTCCGATAACTGTTTTATTTTTAACTTAACGAGAAATTTTTAAACACTTGTGTATGATGTTGAAATTTTTAAACCTAAATATATTTGACCTTTTACCTTTACCATCATTCATTCTCCTTGATTCGGTGTGATACTGTTTTTGCCTCTCACCTAAATGTAAATATTTTGAATTGGAATGCTGGTTTCTAAAACCTTATGTAAACCAGGAATTTATTATCAAACAACCATATATGTACTCATTAAATAATTACAATGTATTACAAGATCAAACAATTTATTTAAATCCCACATTATAATGTGTTACATGTTTACACAAATATACTTAACACGACATAATGAACATTATTAATATGAAGTGGTATTAGCGAATAAATTATAACGACTAGCCATTATTATAATGGTAGCAATTAATATTTATTTTCCCTTTTATAATATTGCGCTAAAAATCTGTCCATGAGGGTGTGTAGGCAGTACCGACCTTACGCCAATTGGTCCAACTGCTCCAAATTGGGCCGTGTTGGAGTTATCTACTCTCGGCTGTTCACGTGCACACAGCAACACAAGTGGTTGCAGTTTTTATAGAAAACAATTGGGCCCTCACCTCCTAAGGCCGGTGTCGTATAGTAAACCTTCCCCCGGAATGTTTACTATATAGCAAACATTCCCCCTCGGAATATTTGCTATATAGTAAATCTTCCCCCCGGATACTTTACTATATAGTAAATATTCCCCCGGGGGGGAATTTACTATAGAGCAAACATTCCCCCATCCATAGCCGATTATCCTCCGGATATTTAGCTATATAGTAAATGTTCCCCCTTAATCCGGATAATTACTATTGATTCGGAATTTAGCACCTTAATTGTCGATTCGTGTTAATTTCAATTGTTAATAACCATTGATTATATCCGGTTATGATTAAAAGGTAAAAAAGCACATGCTTTGCATCCAAAAAAAATGTACGGAGACATTTTGCAGTATTTGGAAAACTTGACAGTATGTAGGAAAGGTTACTATGCGGAATAAATACTATATAGTAAACGTTCCCCCATGGGGGAAGGTTTACTACATAGTAAATCTTCCGGGGGGTTAATCTACTATGGGGAAGGTTTACTCTATGACGCCGGCCCTGTGTGTATGCCTTGGCTAGGTGTATCCGTCATGACCCAACGACGTTGTTTATATCACAACTCATATATTTATCTCTTTCTTACTTTTATAGTAAACAATCCTAACTTTGGCTTGGTTTGGTTTATGGTGTTTAACGTCACTTTCAACAACATTTCAGTTATATCGTGGTGGTCAGTTTTATTGGTGGATGAAACCGGAGTACGCGGAGAAAACCACTGACCTGTCGTAAGTTACTGACAAATTTATAAAATAATGTGGTATCGAGTACACCTCGCCATGAACGGGTTTGAACTCACAACTTTAGTGGTGATAGGCACTAATTGCACAGGTAGTAGTAAATCCAACTACCATATGATCACGACCCCTCCTAACTTTGGAATGAACGTCTGATAAAAATCACATTTTAAAATGGGAAGAAACCCAACATAGGATATGCGTTTATTTCAAACAAGAAGCAATAGATGTAACAAAATAGCTTAGGCATTTCTATCTTGTCAAATAACCAAAAGTATAGTCTCACAAACGATTGAAAACTACGATTTTGATTTTGATTGGTGCAGCCACTTTATGGAGCTTTTTGGTATTAGAGAGCTCACATATTGCATTATTATACACTACACCGTTTGTTCTGGTTAATTTAAACATATTTTGTTTTTCAAATAAAACAAATGGATCAGACATATAACCCGGTTGTTTTATAGACAAGTATGTTTTATTTCTAAGGGTCTTGCAGGTGCCTAAGTTAGTATATAAAATTTGTTCACGCCACGAAATAGCTGAAATAAGGCTAAAGCTGGCGTTAAACACCAATTAATCAATCAATCAAATGGACCAGACACAAGATTTACATCTTAGTATCATCTTCTCCATAACTCATGTAGGTAAAAAGATGCGACTGAGATGGAAATAAAATTACAGTCGATGGATAGTGTTGAAAATTGTTGCCATGTACCAGGCCATCTATGAACCAGTCATATAGTAAAACATTACTCATTATGAGTTACTGAGCGTTGTATTTTACGCGCAATCAGTGTAACATTCTGCAAACGCGATGCACCCGTTTGAGTCCCAACTTACTGGCGAGTGTCATGGCGTATATTGTGTCAAAAGTATTATATATAAATGCCATTATTTCAGAACTTTTAGTTAATTCCATACCAATTTCGATTCAAGTGTTCTCAATGTAAATTAGTTATTTAAAGTCAAATGTATCAAATTAAGGAGATTAAGTTTCTAATTATCTAGTTTAATTTCATATGTAATTTACACCTAAGTGGTATGCCTCAACATGTGATTGTGATCGTATGGTAGTTGGATTTACAACTACCAGAACAATTAGTGTCTATCACCACTAAAGTTGTGAGTTCGAACCACGGTGATGGCGAGGCGTTCTCGATACAACATTATGTGATAAAGTTATTCAGTGACTTGCGACATGTCGGTTGTTTTCTCCGGTTTTCTCCACCAATAAAATCGACCGCTACGATATAATTGAAATATTGTCGAAAGTGGCGTTAGACACCATAAACCCAACTAATCAATATGTCATTTTGCGAGTGAAAACAAATCAATGTCATGGGTAACATGTATAAAAATTGAAAAAAAAATTAAAACTAAGGGCAAGACAAATGGAATACCTGATCGTATAGTGTGTGGACACTAGGTTGTATACGTTTTCCTTTCTAGAAGATGTATGGGTACTAGTGAATGTTCCCAGGGCTCGAGTCCACAATATTGCTGAAGGGATCTCCATGTGAGGTGTTAATGTGACCCCCCTTGGTGGTTCAGGTTCTAATACGGATTGTCTGACCCGTGTGTCATACATGTGTAAGGTTTTTGGAGCGTGCCATTTTCATGAACGTTAAAAACCTCATTTGTAGATTTCGAAAAAAAGAGTAGACGCATTTAAATTTAATTTTGGTGTTTAACGCCATTTTCAGAAATATTTCAGCTATATCATGGCGACCAGTTTTAATGATGGAGGAAGCGGGAGTACCCGGAGAGAACCACCGACCCTGGGCAAGCAACTGGTAAACTTTATCACTTACGACTGCGAGTCGAGTGCACTTTTTTTGTAATTTACAAAGCTGGGCGCGAACCCACGCCGTGTTTGTGATAGACTTGTATGAGTTGTTAGATCCAACGACCTAACTCATTGAGGCCCCCGGGCCCCAAGACGCATTGAATACTCTGTAAAAGACTAAATAGTTCGGCCCTGCTAAAATCTCCAAACTTTTCCAATGGTTGGCTTATTATTCTTCTCTAATTTCTATATAGTTTTTGTATATTGTGTTGAACTTGTTCTCGTTCTAAATATAACTGAAATACTACTCATTGAACGTTAAGCAACAACCAAACGATCAATCATCTAACGGATTTACCACAATTGTTTTACTCGACTACTACATGTGAACATTACGTATTTGCTTGTTTTATTAATAGAATATTTATGCCATTGTGTTGTCTGTTATTCTTCGATATACGGATTCTGATTACCCCTTTTGGCATCTTCAAATTCTTCTTAGCTGAAACCAGTTTTATTATAATATCTGCCTGCTAGCTTCCCCACGTGTAATAATTCTTTATTTACGTCACGAATCCCAAGTAACCCTTTGCAGAAGGGGCTTATCTCGCAGAGCAGAGGAGAAACCAAATCTTTTTTCTGAGCTCAAGGGCTACCTTCGAGAGGGAATATTTATAAGTTCCTGAAACAATATATATATATTTTTTTTTTTATCTCTGATCAAATATCATTATCATTAACCTGAGAACAACCACACCAGTGGTTTAATGGTTAGCGTGCTCGCCTCGATTGTGGTATATCGTAGATTCCAGTCCCTACCGAGTCAAATCAAAGACAATAAAATTGGTATTTGTTGCTTCGTCACTGAGCACACATCACAGGGGAGTAAGAGTAAAACATGGTTGTCTCGAAATGTGGGTTAATGTGTCCGGATGGAGCGACATGTATACCAGCGGAATGTTTTTTCAATGAGTTTGCACTATGGAATATATTCAAGAATGCGTGTTTTTCTAGTTTAAAGAGGTTATAATCATCTCATAGACAAGCAATTTGCTTTCGCCATGATGTAGCTGGAAAAGAAATACTAAGTGTTCCAATCCTCTGATTGTATGTTTACATATTACGAATTTTAATTTTTCCTCAATAAAAAAAATATTGCGTACACGAAAAACTTTGTAAAGCCAGCTTCCTATATAAATATGTATTTATCATTTGCAGATAATTTATGTAGCTGAAAATATTTTATTCCGAGATGGCAGAAGATTTAAGTAAAGAAGAGCTTGCAGGTTTTTACACCATTATACATTAGTGCTAGTTTTCTACAATGTAAATTGTCAAGAGGTTTGGAAATACCAAAGAGGTACCAGCAGAAAGAGTTAACCGAAGAAGTACAGACAATACAATGTCCAAGATGAAAAAAAGACAACGGGACAAACAACGACCTACAAAACACTACACAGAAAACAAAAGATTTAGCAACGTGAACCTCTCTAAAAACCGTGGTAAACTCTGGTCCACCGACCGGGAAGCAGTTTCTGTCCCACTAGTGGCACCCTTCTTACTCTGTCAATTGTCACAACAGATTTGTTCAAGATGAATTACACAATGCTCCAGTCTTTTTTGTGTCGAAATTTAGAAATTTAGGACCTCTTTCAAATATATTTCTTCTACTAAGTATATGTATGACACTCAATAGACACAAAAATGCGATATACAAGGTTTCTCCGACGTCGGATTCGAAATTGGTTTAGTACAAAGTGGACATCACCTCATGGAAATGAAACTTGTTCTCACCAGGATATATCTGGACAAGCACTCATTTGAAGTTAAACAACAATCACTTACTCACTCTGACTTTACATAAGATATCAATATTCAATTCCCTTTTTTTTGTTTACAGAAATTCGCAAAACGTTTAACCTGTTAGACAAGAACAGCGATGAAAGACTTTCAAGAAGTGAAATAATTAAAGGCATACATTTGTTGAAAGTCCATCCGACAGAAGAAGAAGCTGAAAATATCATGGAAGAACTTGATCTTGACGGTAATGAATAAGTTACAGTTTGTAAAATATTAGAAAAGTGATCCTATATTAATTCAAAGTTAATTTCTACAATAATTCAACAGGGGTACGACTATTTAACATAATATAGGGTAGGAGTCTATGCTTTAAAAAATCATTTTACAGAAAAAAACGTAATTGGCTTTTAGATGCAAAAAAAATAATATCTTCTTGCAGTTTTCAGAGAGAGAAAATACTGATATTTCATTCCAACAAAAAAGGAAGAACCAGTCTAATCTCTCTTTGGCGTGGAACAAATTCAGGCTCGTGGGGAATAGCACCCCCTCCCCTTCTCCCATTTTCTCGTCCACAGCCACATTGTACCTCAGTTTTATTAGATAGTGAAAGAGGATATTTAAATCAATAGATTTGAGTAATGAAAAATAACAATATAATAATTAATTAGGCACACAATGCCAATTTGGATTATGAAAAATTACTATGCCAGCAAAACATCACATTTATGTACCGAGTCTATTCGACTGTCCAGAAAATTATGGTCCTAATTGATAAACTAATACCAATGACACAGTAAATGCCACAGTTTTGAAGTAACTTTGGTAAAAACAGCACCTGTGAAACACAAAATTAAAAGAAAAACAGATATGATATGCGGTAAGAAACCTACGTCTATCTACAAGAAATTTAGCCATACCAATGAGGGTAATCAGAAGTAGTATATGGAAGTAAAGACAATACAAGGGTCAAAAGAACAGGCAGTTTTCTGCAAAACACTACACCGAAAACTGTAAATTGAGCAACAGGAACCAGCTTAAACCCGAAGGTGAACTTCGGTTACTCTGGAATGGTAGGCAATTCCTGTTCCACTAGTGACATCCCTAGTGCTATTCTTGTTAAAACCCGGCGATATGTAATGTTCTGGCACTTATTTTCTGATAAGGTGAAAGTCTGGTCGGTAATCGGTCAATAGTCTTAACTATTAGATGGAGATTATTAGCATAATAGATTTCCGGTCAATATTCTAAGTATTAGAAACCAAATATGTCAGTAATAAGACTAAAACAATATTTTATAATAGGTGATTATTACATGGTTAAAACCTTAATACTAGGTACTATCTGTAGTGACGTTTCACGGGGTTTAACCCACAGTTATGCCGAGCGCGTCCCTAAGTATTAGGAAAGTCTGACCTGGACCATAGTAGGTACCGTGTTTGGGAGGTACCATGGTCCATGCTTGTTAAAGAGCTCTTTAATAGAATTCGAAACAAGACGAAGACAAACAAAACAAAAACATAACACAATATGAGTTTGTCACCAATATACGCAAACAAACACAAATAACGTAAATAAAATAGGTGCAACTTCCCATAATTGTACAGTAGGTTACAAAAATCGTTGGCACGGTCGACCCATTCCTCCCTTATTTCTGCCAGACTCTACGTAGTTTGTAGATATACTGTTAAGCTTTTTATTGCTCTGAATAGGCATGAAATAGATACGCTTTAAACGTTAAGGAAGTTACAGCCAACAATAACAAAAAAATACTTTTTAATGGCCGTGGTTCGGTCCGCTGAAATAATGGATGCTGAAAAACAAGGACAACACAGACAAACCAGTATATTTTTTAACACAAAAATAAATAGATGTTCTATATTAAAATGAAAACTTTCAAAATCTACTCTTCTTGTATGTTGCCAACAATCAGTAGTAATATTAAAAAAGACCAAAAGAAAAAAAAAGTTACTTTACTTGAGAAAAGACATGAATATAAAGCTACCGATTTGAAAAGTACATTAATTATATTCATTGTTTATCTTGGGCATAATTATTGTCATTTTTTTTCATGTAATATTTGGCATCATCACATATTTTATTGAAATAACGCCGAATTTGCACGTGTAATAATAGCATAATTTGCGGCGTGTTATTTGCCCCCATGCCAATAACATTTAATGAGGGAAATAACATGTTACCTGCCCTCTTGTGAAGGGCAATAACATGTTATCTGCCATAGCAAAATATGTGATAAATAGATTAACACATGGCCTTTTTCATATTGCCCTTGTTATCAGCCCTCAACTGATATCGTGCCTCGGGCCGATTTCAAGGTATCACGCTGATAACAAGGGCAATATAAAATGGGCCATCTTTAATCTATAATTATTTTGTGTAATATAACATTTTTTTAAATCAATTTTGTAATATAATATGATTTATACAGATCAAAAGATGTGTGTCCCTATACAAGTATCATAGACACAGGCAGTAATGTCAAATATTTTTAAATCTTCTTCTTCTTACGTATTCTGCCCACATTCAACATACTGAATATTCTGGCAGGTGTGCGCAAGGTTAAAAAACTAGATAAAAACATACATATGTATGTACAGTGTCAATTCAAAGAGTTTTACCACTTTTAGATCTATGTGTTACAGATAAAGTTTGACATTCATAAAGTCTGCAGGTGAAGACTAAAATTCTGTCATTTAAAAACAGTAACTATTTGTTAATACTTGAGTTATGCGTTTTCTGTTGTGCAAAATATTTAGAACCGTTACGATATAACTGAAATATTGTTGAAAGTGGCGTTAAACAACATCAAACAAACAGACACAATTTTTAGACGTAGATCTAGATATTATTATTTATTTATGCAGTTTTGTCATGTTCCTTGGCGATTCAGCATTCTGTAAAATTGATTGCTGACTATAGCTATTTCTAAACGATTTATATGCATGGGGGCTAGTTTTGCAAATCGAGAGTATTTATCTAGCTTGAGAGACCAAAGATAGTTATTTTGTTAAATCAAGTATGCTATTTTTGTTTGTTTTGTTGTTGCTGGACTTTGCAAGTACAAGTTTTTCTTTGTGATTTTAAAGGTGATGGTCTTATAACATGGGATGAATACCTCAAAGCGATGTCTGTTCAGTTAAAAAAACAGTCATATGAGGAACAACTTTTTATGGATGCATTCAAGAAATTTGATAAGGACAACAGTGGTTTTATTGATAAACAAGAACTTAAAGCAATGCTAAAAAAGAAAGGAGCGAAGTGGACAGACGAAGATTTAGCTGAATTGGATGAACTGTTTGACGAAGCGGACACAAATAAAAATGGTAGAGTTGATTACAAAGGTAAACAGACTTTCAAAATATCGTGCCATCATGAAAAGAAAGTTTGAACAGTGATGGTCAACAATTTCACACACATCAACACGACGAACAATCACCTCTCACCTAAAGAAAGTTTAAACAGTGATGGTCAACAATTCCACCAATATAAACAAAACGAATAACACCTCTCGCATTAATTCACTGGACACAAAGCAAAGAACAACGACATATGATGTTGGAAATCCAAATCCTGGCTTGGGACAGGCACACAAATGTGGTGGGGTTAAACCGGTTAGTGTGATCCCAACTCTCCGAGTCACCACATCTTGATACTTACTCCTGATTGCTACGTGTCTACCAGAGAAGCACCAAGTACTAAATTTATCGTCTCTGGTTCGACCGGAGTGGCTCAAACCAACGCTCTATATTGTTTAATGTTGTTATTGGAAATCTATACAACATAATATTATGTTAAAATCCAAAGTCATGTGTAAATTTGCTTACTACGTACTACGTATGAACTATTTGTTATTAAAGTTGAAAGGTCAAGGAGAAATGTAGAATTGTATTGTTTTACAATATCTGCACGTGTTTGATTGTTCAATTTTATGCAACTCGTCAATCATACAGTGGAAATTTATGTCGACTGATTAACGCTTATATCACAAATGTGTAGCCATCAACATCAGTAACAAATATCTCGATTTCGGTAGCACTTGTATTGAATAAATCAAAAAGTAAATTAAGAAATAATGAAATTTAATTGTAAACATGGGTTCACGATCATCAAATATTCGAGTACGAGTTTTTCCGATAAAGACTAGTTTTTGGAGTACTATTTTTGTACTCACACTAAGCAGTACGGGTTTTGTACACACTGTAAACAGTACACGTTTTGTACTCACACTAAACAGTAGGAGTTTTGTACTCACACTAAACAGTACGAGTTTTGTACTCATACTAAGCAGTAGGAGTTTTGTACTCATACTAAACAGTAGGAGTTTTGTACTCATACTAAGCAGTACGAGGTTTGTACTCACACTAAACAGTACGAGTTTTGTACTCACACTAAACAGTACGAGTTTTGTACTCACATTAAACAGTACGAGTTTTGTACTCACACTAAACAGTACGAGTTTTGTACTCATACTAAGCAGTACGAGTTTTGTACTCACACTAAACAGTACGAGTTTTGTACTCACACTAAATAGTACGAGTTTTGTACTCATACTAAACAGTACGAGTTTTGTACTCATACTAAGCAGTACGAGTTTTGTACTCACACTAAACAGTACGAGTTTTGTACTCACACTAAACAGTACGAGTTTTGTACTCATACTAAACAATACGAGTTTTGTACTCATACTAAGCAGTACGAGTTTTGTACTCACACTAAACAGTACGAGTTTTGTACTCACACTAAACAGTACTAGTTGTGTACTCACACTATACAGTACGAGTTTTGTACTCACACTAAACAGTACAAGTTTTGTACTCACACTAAACAGTACTAGATTTGTACTCACACTAAACAGTACGAGTTTTGTACTCATACTAAAGAGTACTAGTTTTGTACTCACACTAAACAGTACGAGTTCTGTACTCATACTAAACAGTACCAGTTTTGTACTCATACTAAACAGTAGGAGTTTTGTACTCACACTAAACAGTACTAGTTTTGTACTCACACTAAACAGTAC
>MJUT01047078.1:80566-125073 GCA_002080005.1 Gigantidas platifrons
CAGTACGAGTTTTGTACTCACACTAAACAGTACGAACTTTGTACTCACACTAAACAGTACGAGTTTTGTACTCACACTAAACAGTACGAGTTCTGTACTCATACTTAACAGTACGAGTTTTGTACTCACACTAAACAGTACGAGTTTTGTACTAACACTAAACAGTACGAGTTCTGTACTCATACTAAACAATACGAGTTCTGTACTCATACTAAACAGTACTAGTTGTGTACTCACACTAAACAGTACGAGTTTTGTACTCACACTAATCAGTACGAGTTTTGTACTCACACTAAACAGTACGAGTTTTGTACTCACACTAAACAGTACGAGTTTTGTACTCACACTAAACAGTACTAGTTGTGTACTCACACTAAACAGTACTAGTTTTGTACTCATACTAAACAGTACGAGTTCTGTACTCATACTAAACAGTACTAATTTTGTACTCACACTAAACAGTACTAGTTGTGTACTCACACTAAACAGTACGAGTTTTGTACTGACACTAAACAGTACGAGTTTTGTACTCACACTAAACAGTACGAGTTTTGTACTCACACTAAACAGTACTAGTTTTGTACTCATACTAAACAGTACGAGTTCTGTACTGATACTAAACAGTACTAGTTGTGCACTCACACTAAACAGTACTAGTTGTGTACTCACACTAAACAGTACGAGTTGTGTACTCACACTAAACAGTACGAGTTTTGTACTCGTACTCCAAATTATTGTGTTTATCGGATATGACTTTCTGATTGGTTGTATTTTGACAAAACTCTGGTTCTGGAACCAATACTTTTGTTGTGTTTTATTGTTTTTTTTTTAAATATTATTTGTCTTTTGTCTTTTTCAGAATTTGTAAAAGCATTTTGTGAATTTTGACAGATATCATGACAATAGCTGGTGCAGGCAACCATTTGATATACACTTCTTTTATGTTATTTACATTACGACCTATATTAGGTCGGGTATATTACAGTACGATAATAGTAGTGATATTATATTTTATATTGACGAAAATGTGCATCATTGGTGTAACGGTTAACTAGAGTTCAACTCTGGTTTTTAGTTGGGTTCGTGTTGTTAGATATTTGTTTTTCTGGGTAATATTTTGTAGATTATTGTCTGTTCTTTTGTCTTTTCATTTGGCAATTGTATTGTCTGTCCTTTATTACAATTTACGATTACCCCTTTGGTGTCATTAAACTTTTCCTAACATGCACGACCAGGTTACGGCGGATCATGGGTTAGAACCCCGGTCGGGTCAAACCGATGACTATAAAATTGGTATTTGCACTTTCTCTTCAGAGCAATCATAACAAGGGCAACGCAAAGCGTGGCGTATCTCCTCGCCTAAAAATTTGACTCGGTGACCTTGACCTTTGACAATCAATAGGGTTCCAGATTTTCTTAAGGACTAAGTATGTACCAAGTTTGGTCAAAATCCATTGATGTTGATGTTGATTCTGGAATGTTCACAAGAATGTTACGCAAGGACAGACGGGCGGAAGGACGGGCGGTAGTGTCACTATATCCCTTCGCAACTTCGTTGGCGATGAGATAATTAAGAAGTAGGAGCAAAGACTGGTTAGCAATGGAATTTGAATAATATGTCCGAGTGAGACAACCCGTCAGCGCAATGTCTGTCTGTTGTTTCAGTGAGCTAGTACTATAAACATTCAACTAGGAGTGTTGGTCTAGTGCGAAGCGGATATCATCATAAAAATCGCATAAGCGGAGCCAATACCCGCGTGGCGTTAAACAACAACACTAAAAGCTAAGCAAAATGAACCCCACTACGGAGGTGAACTCAAGTGATCCGGGAGGTAATCAGTTCCTGTTCCACTGGTGGCTCCCGTTGTGTTGCTCTTGTTAAGACAAGTCATTATTGAGGAAAGGACGGGATTGTGACACACATATTCTGTAGTGGTTAATCAAGCCATGATTGGTGGCGTCATTAAGTAGGTTTTATGATACAGTCTGTCAGCTATAAAGTGTAATGATGCAAGTATTTTGCACATTTGGGAAAACGTCGACTTTCACATATAACAAAGAACGCCGAATCATTTTTATGATGAGTTTGCAAACATTAAATCATTCAGGCAAACGGATTGCATGTGGAAACAGGATATTATTGGATAGGGTCGGGAAGAAAAGTTTGAAGATACCAAGGGACAACTGAAAACAGTAAATAGAAGAATGACAGAGAATACAGCGTCCAAAAAAAGGGACAAAAGAACAATCACTACACAGAAAACTAACGATGGCGCAACAAGAACCCGCATAAACAGCGTGGGTGAGTTCAGCTCCTCCAGAAGGGTGTAGTTTCGGACACTGTCCTTGCAAGAGTTCACCGACGACCTCTTCTAACAAACTATTGCTCATTAGATCTATTAAAAGTTGTTTTTTTCTCGTGCAACGAGAGCTACATTCTTCAAACAATATATTTTCTTGTCCGTTTCTTCCTAAGGGCGAGTTGTTCTTTTGATTCATAGCATGCAACAAAGGACGCATCTTTCGAAGAAGTTGCACCTCATAGCGAATGCACTATATTCTACTTTATCTCTATAATCCGGGGTTCGTAAGGGAGTTCCTTAAGAATAAATTGTACATAAAGTTGATTCATTACGATTACACTATTCCCTTTTCAGAATATACTTCAATTCCTCTCTGACCAATAAAGTCATTCAAACAAAATTCAAGCTTTTTTATTGATACATTATGTAATGTTTATTTACATCGTCATAAGTGACATACCGGTAATTGGAAGATCAGTATAATTAAAATTAGATCTTCGCACTTGCTTTTCCCTTATTTTTTTCGCTTGTTTGCTTGGCCGCTGTAGCCCATGCAGCGACCAAGCAAAATGAGCAATTGCGGAGATTTAATTTAAATGAGATTATTGGAAAATGCAATACATTAGAAACTGTTACTTATTTACAAAAATCTCTGTTTTTTTACCATCGCTGAAAATAAAACAATTAATAGAAAGGATGTCGTTATAGCAGTTATATCCTCGTTCTTTTCAAATCAAATTTATGACTTTGTATAAATATATCAGCTTTCATACAATTATATTTGCATTTTCGCTTTTTCATGGATAAGCTAAAGCCAATCAATGTTACCAAAATAGCATTCCATATGGAGACTGTAGATAAGCTGTCATATTTCACAAAAATATTTCACGAATTCTGAAAGAGAAAAATAAGGAAAAAAGTTTTAAAATTTGACATAGGAAATTCAAATTACAAGATGATCCTGTTTAAGCATATCAGAAGATACACATAGATTTACATTGGTAATTGTTGTTCTGTTGTATTGTTTCTGCTTATTTAAATTGGTTTTGAAATACTACCCATTGTATATTTTTATCAATCTTCCTAGCAATTTAGAAGGGGAGTATTCAATCGTTTGCGTTATGTTTATATAACTGCGCTAATAGCCCATCGGGTTATACCATTTATTGAGATACGAGATCACTGTAGGTATTTTCCATTGTAAAATTTGCAGATACTCATTCCAAATAATCAAGTGAAATTGAGGATGGGGGATTTATGGTATTTAACACCACTTTCAACAATATTTAAGCTATATCGTGGTGATCAGTTTTATTGATGGATGAAACCCGGAGAAAACTACAGACCCGCTGCAAGTCACTAACAAACTTTATCACATAATGTTATCTCATGTGCACTTCGGAACATTAGTGGTGATAGGCAATGCTTGCACATGTAGTTGTAAATCAAACTACCATGCGATCATGACCACGACGGACCTTTTTTGAAGTTTGAACAATATTATTGTAATACTAGTGATAATGTCTGCCTTGACCTTCAAAACTGATGTGATTCTATTAATACATAATATTTACCACTAAATGTTATTTTACCGTCGCCATTTTTATCTGCTTTGTCAAAGTGTTCTTGTATTTCTGTCTCAGACATCGTCCAATCAGATTTCTTTAAGACCATTTTAAGTTCGTTAAAGTCGATAGCCCCACTGTTATCTTTGTCGAATTTCTTAAAGTTTTTCATACACATGGCTTTCTTTTTATCATATTTTTCTAATTGTACTTTCATAAGTTGTTCAAATTCGTCGTATTCAATGTAACCACTTCCTGTAAGATATACAAAGTTTTTTTTGGCTGTTAATTAAATGGGAAACAAAATATACTACACTGTCGGAACAGTTCCTAAATACAAACACGTTTGAGGCAGGATATAATATGGCGGTTACGGTCTAATAACATTTTTGCCATATCCATCCATCATTGCAAGATGATTTTGCCTCATGTTCATGTCAAGATGGCATTGTGAAGTAAGTACATCAACCTCGCCTTATGTCATAGGTTCATTTCAAGGGGATATTGTAAAGTAAGGCTTTCAATCTCGGTTTATGCCATAGGTTCATTTCAAGGTGGCATTCTAAAGTAAGTCTATTCATCTCAGTTTATGCCACAGGTTCATTTCAAAATAGCATTAAAAATTAAGTCTATCAATCTCGGTTTATGCTACATGCTCATTTCAAGGTAGCATTGTAAAGTAAGTCTATCATTCACGGTTTATTCCACATGCTCATTTCAATGTGGAATTGTAAGGTAAGTATCTTAATCTCGCTCGTTTAATGCCACATGTTCAAAGTGGCATTCGTAAGTACGTATCTTAATATCGGTCAATGCCACATGTTCATTTCAAAGTGGCATTGTAAAGTAAGTCTATCATTCACGGTTTATTCCACATGCTCATTTCAAGGTGGAATTGTAAGGTAAGTATATTAATCTCGGTTTATGCCACATACTCATTTCACGGCGGTATGGAACGGTTAAGTAATTTAATCTCAGTTTATGTAACAGGTTCATTTCAAAGTGGCATTGTAAAGTAAGTCTATTATTCTCGGTTTATGCCACATGCTCATTTCAAGGTGGCAATGTAAAATGTAAAGTAAGTCTATCAATCTCAGTCTATGCAACATGCCCATGTCATGGAAGAATTATAACGGAAGTCTATCAATTACCGTTATAAACTTTTTATACTTACCATTAGCATCAACCTCCTTTATCATTGCCTTCGCCTCCTCTTCGGTCATCGTAACATGCATTATTTTACTTCCTCTGACAAACTCTGATGCTGACAATTTCCCATCTTTGTTCTTGTCTAGACATTCAAATGTTCTTTTTATCTCTTGTACCAATAGAAATATATATGTATTGTGAGTATATATGCGTTAATGTGCTCGCCAAGAGCAATAACTCTATCTAGAAAGGGTTCAGGGGTAATGGTGGTTACCGCCCATTAGCAATATTTCAGTTGTATTGTTGCGGTCAGTTTTATTCGTGGAGGAAACTGGAGTACCCATAAAATATCATCGACCTGTCGCAAGTCACTGATAAACTTTATCACATGATGTTGTATCGAGTACACATATCTAGAAAGTCCAGATAGTGTGCATTAATAGAGACATGCACTATATATGCAGATGTCTCTGAAATGTTGCTACAAACGAATTGGAACTTTGTAATTGGGAGGTCGAACTCATCTCCCTAGTTATATAATTGCGATATCTATCGGTTCTTATCGTCAATTTCCAGGTTTGAGGCGGATTTTATATTGTGCATAATTTCAAGCCAATTTTAATATATACGAAAGTTTAGATCGAGATGTTTCGTGGATTAATGGGCATCACATATGATTTGTATTCTGATTGCATTCCTCTTGGTCACCACAACATAGCTGAAAATCATTGAAAATAATCCATGTAGTCATGCAATCAATCAGATATCACAAATATGACGGATGTAAAAAGCATTCCATACTTTGTGTGTTATTTTAGTGTTAAATACTAAAATAGAAAAATAAAATGAAAACAGGAGCGGCGTTGTAATACATAGCATGGTTACCCGGAGTGTGGAATATCATAAGGTCAATTACTAAGTAGGTGAAAACTACAGACTATAATATTGATTGATATATAACATTCTTTAGATAACTAGCTCACAGTTAGACGAAGTAATCCGAGTGATGCAATAAGTACTATTGCTTCAGTAAATTATCAATGAAAAAGAAATTAAATGTGTTGGCTTAATACAAAGCAGGCATTACCATCATCTCATCAAAATAACTTGATCTCACCATTTAAGCAACAATTAAACCAGACCTCTGGATTGTGAATACAAAATATTAAATACCTGACTGATTTTCTTTACTGATGCCTTTTCCCCCCTCCATTCGTTCAGGTATCTTTAGAAGGGATTTGTGTTTTTCCAAAATATATATTAAGTGGAATCTAAAACAAAGGTGTCACATTTTAAATAACTAAGGATTTGCAAGATTTATTTACCGGATATGAATTTTCTTTTGCATAGACCATTTTTGTTTTTCTGTTCGCTTGGTTTTTTGTAATTGTTTGTTTGTTTTTGTTTAGTTTTTTGGTGTTCTTGCTTTTTGTTTTTGTTTATTTTGTTGTTTGTTTTTTAATTTGACCTTATTTGCAGATAACATTAACGACATATGATTTATGAAGGCAGAACTATTTCTGTCACATGCAAACCACGATAATTGGGATCTCCGAATGAAAATTGTTACACAACATTTTTGTAGCATTTCCATGCCGGTATATCTCTTTACTGAATATCGCTTTTGAATTCTATAATGCACGTTTGTTTACAGTGGTGCAACAAAAAAGTTTATATAATTGTAAGTTAATTGCTTTGATGTAACACCATCGTTTGTTTCGTGTCGGTAAACAGTAACACAATGGTTGCCACATATTGAGTAGGAACTGCCTACCCTTCCGGAGCACATGGGTTCACCCTCATCTTATTAGTTTCCTGTGTTGTGTTTATGTGTCTTCGTCTTGTGTCTTATGTACCCAAAGTTATTAGTGTCTGTGAATTGTCCCATTCTTGATTCAAATTTCAATATGTTTAATACAGTGTACTATATTTTCTGTGTTGGACAATCGTTAAATACCCAGCGGAATGAATTAATGGATATATACAATCTAGACCAGATTAATCTCTACCGCCTTTTAAGGCAACACTAGCAATACATGTTTTGGAATAACATCAGATTAGATATGAATATAATTGATTTGTGTCTAACAAGAGTAACACGAGGTGTACCACAGTTGGAGCAGGAACTGCTTACCATTCCGGAGCATCGGCGTTCAGTCCCGGTTTTAAGTGGAACTCGTGTTGTTCTATCTTTAGTTTTCTGTGTAGTACTTTGTAGATCTTTGTCCTTTTTCCTTTGGTCATTGTATTGTCTGTCCTTCTTTTATGGCTGTTATTCTGATTTCAACTTTCGTATCTTCAAGCTTTTCTTAACTCAGAAAATTAAATATGTAATTCAGTGCGAACGTCTTTTTTCAGTGACAGTCGTCATCGGGCGCGTTCATATGCAAATGATTTGAAATCCAATAAAAAAAAAACCAAATAAGCTAAATCAAAATATTAAATAAAGCACTTTTACATCAAATTATGTATGATCAGGATTAACAAAAGCTGTTTTGAAAGGGGGGAATGAATCATTTCTAAAATGCAATGAACTCCTATTTGACAAAAAAAACAATTTGACAGCTTTTATTACAATATTTGAACACAATGTATTGTTATTTATTGGAGCGTTAGAAATAGTAATTAACAAGACACAAAAGAATAGTCTTGATTCATTACGAATAAAAAGCCTTTGTGATGATCATACATTCCACATAAACCAACAAATCGAACAACCACATATCGCGTGAATCCATTGTACACCGTGTCCTGGTTTAGAACATGCACACAATTTGTTAGGGTTAATATGGATAATTCAAGGAATTGTAACAATTAATTACGTTAGATTTGTTTTCCACATGGAGTAGGTAGAACTGTTGTGACCTCACTCCAAGATTTTGTGACAGTATTGAGATGTTGCTTTATTTGTCTTTTTGTGTTTGTACTGTTGTTTTTTTGTTTGTTAATGTTTACAATTCGTTCATTTCCTAATTTGTTATTTGTTCTATCATACTTCCATGGTTATAAAATCACATTAAGTGATGCAATCTACCAATTGAAACATAATATTCATGCTTTTGATAAATGCATATGCGCCTTGTCTCCACAATGCTTGTTACCGGTTGTTGACTGATTTTGTCTACTTATTGATTTATGAGTTTTGAATTTCCCTTTGGAAGATTGCTCTGTGTTCGGTAATTTTGTTATTACCTTTATTTATGTTGTATTCTGTAGCATGGTCATCATGGCTGCGCATATTCCCACTGAAATTGTGCATGACCTAACACCCAAAGCAATAATGATGCAAAACAATGACGAGAGCCGAAATGTGTCTTGGTGAGACGTACTATAATAATTTAATTCTTCATGTTTATCTTGCACACACCTGGCCCTGCGATCAATAACTTTTCGAGTGAGAGTTTTATGCTCACATTCGATATTCAATCAGAATGTTATATCCAATTAATACAGCATTCTGATTGGACGATTTTGTAGTGCGAGTTCGCATTTCGAAAGTTATATGGCCATTCCAATATGCATTTGGTTTCGTTTGCTTTATGGTGTTTCACGCCACTTTCAACAATATTTCAGTTATATCTTGGCGGTCAGTTTTATTGGTGGAGGAAACCGGAGTACCCGGAGAAAACAACCGACCTGTAGCAAGCCACTGACAAATTTTATCACATAATGTTATATGGCCTAAGCAGGATTTAGTGGTGATAGGTACTGATTGCATAGGTAGTTGTAAATCTACCATACGATCACGACCACGACGACCCCCAATATGCATCTGTCAACATGTTCAATATGACTTGTTCTCATCGTGATAACGATAAAATACATTGAATATATGTGAATTTGGTAATAATATTTAATAAAAACGTAGATATCAAATTTATTGCGCACGACACGTTTCTGGAATAAATTTCATCAGGTACGCTCCAAATCTTAAGATTGGGAAGCCAAATATTTTAAATAATATATTAATCAATTAAGTAAGAATACTTGTAATAGCTTTTAATCTCATACCTGTAAAATATTACCTTGTTTTCACCTTTTATCTCATAAAATCCTCATTCAGTCGTCTGAAGTACCACTTGTCAACGTTAATTGCCAAATTATATGTTTCTAGTGTTATTATATAATGCACCAATATATTAGTTAGAAAAATATCTATTTAACAAAGATATATCTCATATTAATTTTTTGTCCTTCCAATGATTTCTAAATGATTAGTAAAACAGGTCATTGACGTTATGCAAAGATGTATAGAACTTGTAATCTAACAATTTAATCACAATATCTGATCGTCTTTATTTATTCTTTTAAGATTAAAATCAGTTCAAATTAAATGTATCTAATGATATAGATCATTGAAGGTCTTCGCGTGTTGTGTATTTAGGTTTTGTTTTTTACTAACTAATAATTTATCAAATCACATTGCAGATAGTTCAAGCAAGTGATATTTGTAGCCTTATTTTTATCATGATACCCAATGAGAGAGGGTTGCTGTTAACAAGGAAGCTTCTGATCCAAGGATTCCTGGTGGTTAATTTGAAGTCATCGCTTCGAAAGGTTTACGGTCGCCATTTGTTGTGGAATATGTGTAACAAATGACCATGGGTATATATATTCCTTGTGTCGTAATCATAATCCGGTTCTGTCCTCATTTATGACTTGTCAATGGATTTGTAAAACGACTTACACGACGGGTGTCACGTGTGGAGCAGGGACTGATTACCCTTGCGGATCATCCGAGGTCACCCCCGATTTTTAGTGGGGTTCTTGTTGCTCCATTATTAATTTCTGTGTATCACAGATCATAGTTTGTCATTTTGTCTTTTCTTTCGGCCGTTTGATTTGATTATCTTTCTTAGATTTACCGTTTCTGATTTCCAATTTGGGATCGCAAGCGTTTCTTATCATTTTCATTAAGACATATTGTCTACCAAAATCGTAATTTTTTTCATGCCCAAAATTATTGTCGTTTTCCGTACTGACCTTCATAAAATGAAAATTAAACACCAAATTATGGGCGAATACGCTACGAAACTTTGTTTTTTTTTTCCAATTTAAAAAAGCTGACAATCGTTACTGGAAGCTAATTCATTATGCATTAACCTGAGTGAGGCCAAATCTATTTTTATGACAGTATCCCAGATGCTGCAGCATGTTGTGTTTGTTTACCTCGCAAATACGGCCGTTTTATGCTAATCATTACATTAATTTTCTGTTGCCAGGTGCAAAATTACATATATTGAACAATATCTACCGAAAATGATCATAGGCATCATAATAAATTCATAAAATATGGAAAAAAAACGATTGAGAAAAGAAGGCAACAAGCTCGGCTTACCTATGAAGCAAAATCTTTGCCACTTCAGCGTGAGTTTGGTTTAAACATATTTTATTGATGAATTACATATTACATTTTTTTCCACAATACAATATAACATAGGATTCAGAAACAAGCGTAACGCTTATATTAATCCGTTTGTGAGTTTGGACGCGTAGCACTTCCTTCAGTTCGTTCCAACGGTCCAACTGACCCCTTACATATATCCTGCATTTGTTCCATTTGGAAGATACTGCACTTCTATTCCTCCTTCTCTCTGAATCTGTCAAAGTCCGCTTTCTTCCACGCGTTGACACTTTCTCTTTCGACATGTTGTTTATTGTTTCTAAACAGTGCGCAAGTTCAAGACGGGTTCACATAGAAGGTCATATGAATAGAGGTGGATTAAATTGAATTATTGTCATCCTGGACAATAATTCCGATAATGATAGTTTTGGGCCTTTTTTTCAAAAAAAGAACACAAATCGTATCTTTTGCAGCATAACTGTTTAATGATAGCTTAAACAAATCATTTATGGACAGTTAAAGGTTTTCAACAAAATCGTAGACAATATGCCTTTAAGATTATACTGGTATGGAATTATAAAATGAAAGTTCAACAGTGATTATCACGATTCCATTAATATCAACAGAACGAACAACCACGTCCTACTCCAAACCATAGATCCCAAAAAGGACTATGGTTTATGGCGTGGGAAACTCAGGTCCTGGTTTGGGACAGGCACAACATATGGCGGGGTTATAACGGTCAATGGGATCCCTATTGTGATATTTGAATCTCTAACGACATCATAGATTTAAGCAAAGTAATATCGTAACTACAGTTGTATGAAAACATAAACACGGACAGTACAATAACAGGTTCAGTAAATGCTAGTGGTTAACTGGCTACTAGATAGGTATATTTATACAGGTTAATTCAACAGATATTCCCTACATTGGAACTTTATATTTAAAGTTCGTTTTATCCAGGATTTCAGTTTATTCAGGGTGCAGTTTAGGAAGGTTTAACTGTACATTGCAAATATAAAGTCCGATTATTTTCAACTGTAAAAACAGAAGAGTGAGTGATTGTTGTTTAACGCCAATTGAGCAATTGTCCAGCTGTATCATTCCGAGAACAAAATATATTTCAACAATGATGATGATGATGATGCTTGCTTTTTTATTAGACCAACGCGCTGTGTTGAATATTTGTAGTATTAGCTCACTGAAGCAATAGTTCAGCGAACAAATTATCCTGATTCAGAGACAAACAGTCTTTGCTTTTACATATAACTGTTGCATGTGTATTAGAGAACAACAAATACCAATTTCACAGCTTTTGATTTTACCCAATTGTGACTCAAAACTACGATCTATGGCAGTTACAACGAGCAGGGTAACTATTATAACACGTTCTCATACCAACACTTTTGACAAAATATAGGCCGAAAATAGCACCATGTACCATTTAGTAGGTGTCCTTGTATCTTTCAAGTCGTCCTGTTTCAGGAAAAAACAACTCAACTTGTATGAACATATCCATAGTTGTCATGTACACTTCTAATACTCGTTAGAGAATACCGAATGGGAAATAAAACAAAATGTGCAGGACACCACTATGAGCAAGCAAACACAAATAACGTAAATAAGACACGTGTCCTACTACATACAACTGGAGGTAAAGACGAGACGAAAATTGTTTTATGTGGAAAACTATATTTAGAAAAATAACGAGAAAATAACAAAAGTCAATACAAATAAATTGTAGAAAACAACATTTTTTGTAAAATTAAGTTTGAGGTTCATTTTATTTACCAATCAATTACATAATAATTATCAGCATTTTGTTTGGGATCTGTTGCTCCTGAGACTAGTTCATACACATTAACTGGGTGTCCACATAACTGTATAGCAATCTATAAAATATAAATAAGCAATTTTTAGTCAAACCGTAATTTGTTAGGTATTGAAAGAAAGTATATGCAATTAAAACAAAAACAAAACAAAAAAACTTTATAATATTGATGAAAAATCAGTAACGACTCGCACAATTGTCATTTATATAAATACACAATTGGAGGCAGTTGATCGAAATCCACGAAGATGTGTATACCGTGAATAATATTCAATTCATATAGATTCCTTTTAAAATCAGCACATATATATAGATGGTGAAAAAATCTACGAAATCCAACAAAATGTGCATACGGTGAATAATATTCAATTCACAGTAATATGTATATTTACATGCATTATATTCTAGCATAACAATTCTAGTCACCATGGCGACTTTTAGGTTGATCACAATAATAATCGTAAATGCAAAAACTTTCCAAAGTTTCCAAAAAATGCTTTATGATGAAATATTTTTTCCAAATTTTATGATTCTCCTTAAATAATTTCTTAATATGAATACCTTGAATCCATTAGGAGTGCAATCTGTTATAATACCGGCAACTGCTGATCCATCTTGAACGAATGTTCCGAATGAAAACATACCAACTGGTGTATAGTCTGGGATTCCCTTACAGTTACCCATTACCTATAGTGAAGTAACAAAAATATAACATAAACCATATACCCTAGTAAAGACCGTAGTCCAATATTTTAGGCGTATGGGAGGGAGTCCAATAACTGACAATTGTGTAGTGCCACGTGGGAGATCTGTGGCTTTCTCTGGATACTCTATCTTCACCCATCAATACCATTGACTATAATATACTTAAAATATCATTTGAAATTGGTATTAAACACGCATGAAAAAGGCAGATAAAAGTCTAAAGCACAATATTCCTACTTACAGACAACTAAATTACACTTAGACACGAATTATTTTGCACCATGTGGAGAATGAAGCCGCAATAACTGCTTCTAAATTTGCATCCGTATCCTTAAAAAATATGCCAAAGGTCAAATGTCATAAGACCGACAATTTGTTTTTCTATTGCATTCAGATCTTGTGTGATCAAACATGAGATAATATTGCTGAAAATGCTCCCCTCACTTTATATGTTATCATATTTAACCCTAGAAAATTCTAGGCTATGGCAACATTCAAAGGTAGGATATATGTTCGCCTTGCAGAGTACAACACATCCGGAATGGGTGTCTGTATATATTGTGAGGGACGAATCAATTACACCAAGTCACCATGACAACGGAAAGTACACAATAAATTCGTTTTCGGACAATGCCATGCCCCCTCGCATCAGCTTCTCATGACGTACAGTTTTATGTAGTCGTTTGTGGTCTATCATTTATCTTTTCTTTTTTGTTTATGAAACAGATAAATGGCCTTAATACACCACAGAAGCTCACATCTCTAATGTGTCCACCCCGCCAAACCTCACCTCTCTTGTAAGACCAGATTTTACATGCAGAGATTTTAAAATACTACGGTACTACATTTTCTCCTACACGAGACGCCATACACCCATTTGTCCCCTTCCTACCAAATGCCACCTCTCTTATCAAACAAGATTTCACATGCAGTGATATTAAAATACTACTATATTGTCCTCACAAGAGAGGCCACCCCTCTTATAAGGCCACTTTTTCATTGTAAAAAGGATGGTTCTATAAGAGGGTGAATATTGTATTAGTATAGTTAATTACTCTTTGTCCTTGTTTCCATGTTGCCACGTTAGGTGCAGCACATGATTCTAGAACAAGTGCTTCAGGTCGACTGTTGGTACCATCCGTACAAAGGCCAGCATTTGCATTTGTTAAAATTGTCCCACGTGCAAGTGCAGTAACAAATGTCACGGCTTCACATGCTGTTTCTATAAATATATAAGACATTAAGAAAGTCATGATAGTTTTCATTTCCTAAATCTAATTAATTGATATGCAAATAAAAAAAAAACACATTTCAGTAAACGTTAGAGAAAACCGATGGAGAAAATCCAGAATGGACAATCCAGAGACACTGACAACAGTGGACACACAAGACACAGGACGAACACAAACAAATCAAAACAAACCACAACACTAAAAACGATTTCATACCTTTCTTGTGGTAAATGGTGAATTGTTTGTAAACTTGATATCGATCGTCATGGATACCTATCAAATATTGCTCAATTACCGTTCAATATCAAATTATCTATTCAAATTGTAATGGGATAAGATAAAAAAAATTATTACACACCATCAAAGCAATTTCAAAATTTAAAGGAATAAAATTGTGGAATGTAGAAACCGAGGCAAAATCAATATCCCTAACAGACATACATGACCGCTCACATCCCTAACAGACATACATGACCGCTCACTTTCCTGGCTTGGTACAGACACTTCAACAATATAAAATAGCCGGGGTAAAGAGTTGTATGGGCACAAATCTCGCATCTTAGTGAAATGATGTGGTCATTTAAGTCTTTTCCACATGGAGTTATTGACGGGTCTGCTCGAAATCAGGATAATGTTTTTGAGTGGAGCGACATGTGGACAGTTGTTTCAGTGAACTAGTACTATTAAAATCTAATAAAGCGTATAGGTCTAGTACAAAGTGAAGTGCAGCATCATCTCATTGAAATGAGACTTGTTCTCACCATGATGTAACTGACAAATTGCTCACTCAACATTAACCAATACTCACTCACTCACTCACTCACTCAAGATGCGTCAAACTGATATGTATTTGATACTTACTGACAGAGATAGGCGCCATTGTTGTCATTGGTTTAAGAGTTGTAGTAGGCTTTGGAGCATGCGTAGTGGGTTTCGGTGTATGAGGAGCATGGGTAGCTGGTTTTTGTGTATGATGTGGCGCATGCGTTGTTTTAGCATCAGTATTGGTATGGGTAGGAGTGTGTGTTTTGGCAAGGTCTGTCAATCATAAAGCAAAATATCTTATAGATCACGTGATATCTAAGCAGTAGTCGTGACAACAAGTGATCAGAAAACAAATTATTTAGTCCATCGTGAGTAAAATTGTCGATTATCATTGTTCATCAACAATAAATATTTAAACTTGTGATATTATCACCATGGTCATTGACTTTGATTGCAAAGAGTTCCCAATGCACATCTGTGCATAGAAGTAAAGCAAAACGTAACATGAATGCGTGTCTATGACATATTGTCGTGATGACAGGAACGATTTTCGCGTGGGGTATTTTACGAAATAGATTTTAAGAAAAGTTTATTTTACATTTTCAAAACGGTGCATTTTGGTGTTTACATATGTTTTTAAAAGATTCCCTGTTAAAAAAAAATATCTAGATCGAACAAAAATAACAGAAATCGTGCACTATTTATTTACGATAACAAAACAAATTCAATAAACGCTTTTCACGCACTAAATTAGATATCTAAGTTTTCATTTGTCAGGGGAATTCCCTTCTATTATTAACATACTTTCAATCCATCTCATAATTTCCGTTCTGCACGCATGGTTCATCAGTGTTATAATGTAACTTTCAACATGAAAATCTGAAAAATATCATATAACATTATTTATTGTTTTCTGATATTTTTTAAGTCTTCCATTTGTCAAGTGATTAAATATAGAACAGTATTTATTGTTTGAGTATTGCTAAAAAATAAATATATATAAAGTCGTATTAGAGTAGTATTTCCATACATAGACACTGAAAATGTGGCTTTTCAATAGAATGAGTTTGATTGGACACTATCTATATTATAGACTACTTATATTGAAGTTTCTTTATTTAATGCAAAAGCCTAATGCCATGACATGATGGTTGGTTGGTTTTTATTGTGCTTAACGCCACTTTCAAAAATATTTCAGTTATATCGTGGCGGTCAGTTTTATTGGTGGAGGGAACGGGAGTATCCGGAGAAAATCACCGACCTGTCACAAGTCACTGACAAACTTTATCACATAATGTTGTATCCAGTGCACTCCTCGCCTGAACTCACAACATTAGTGGTGATAGGCACTGATTGCATGGGTAGTTATAAATCCAACTACCATACAATCACGACCACGACGGCTCTCCTTTACATAATGCCATTATGACGTCAATACAAAAAAAAAAGAAAATGTATTATAATTTATATTTAACAAATAGTGCATAGCACTGATGGTCAAAGAGCAGTTTATGGAACGGTCAGTCACCCCTAAAATGTTATATGGACCGAAGCGAAGCTTTTTAGGGGTGACTGAGCGGTCGATAAACTGCCATGTGACCCGAAGTGTTATGCACTATTTGTTATATTATACCGAAAATCCATTGGTTTCTTTGTGTATACATTTAGGTACATTTCACGAGATCAACAATTTCTTAAACGCTTTTAAATAAACGTTAGATAAGGAGCAAAACAATCAAAAATGGACAATCCAGAGAAACTGGCAACATATGGTACACAAAACGAAGAACAAAATATGTACTAGTATATGGTAACTGAAAGTCACTTACAATCTGGATCTGTATTGCCATGTGTGAATGCTTCGTCAAATGTACTTTGGTAATGATGCCATTGCCCTTTAAAAATAACATATATTGTTATTGAAGAATACAATGTATATATAAACGAGTATCTAGATCAACGCAATCAGTGCATATCACCACTAAACTTGTGAGTTCAAATCCCACTCAAAGCAAGGTAAAGACTCGATATATTCAATATATTATTGAAAGTGGCATTAAATACCATAACACTAACCATTGACGTAATTACAACCCGTATGCCCCTCATTCACGACTTATCCTCTGGTTTGTAACAAGAGTAGCACGAAGGGTTCCACTAGTAGATCAGGAATTGCCAACTCTTCCAGAGCACATGAGTTCAACACCTTGTATCTTGTGTGGTTCCTGTTACTCAGTCTTTATTTTTCTCTGTAGTGATTTGTAAGTCATTGTTTGTCTATTTTTATTTTGATTTACGGCTTCTGATTACCCCTTCCGGTTTCGTCTAACTTTTCTAAATACAGTACCGACCAGTAGCCTGGGTTTTACAATGAAATACAAACGTAGATTTCAAATTTAGTGCGCACGACGTGTTTATGTAATAACCTTTACTAGGTATGCTCGATATACAAGTGAGGTGACATAGTCTCGAGGCCAGTAGTACATCCTGACTTTGCCACAATTTAGACTTTAATACAGTAGTCCTTGGTTTTCAAGTTACCCACTACACGTAACTGCAAGTGTGCAATGTATACGACACAGGTTAATAATGCTTGATGCTTATTGTTGCTACTTACTTTTTCTTTGTGATGATAAATAATGGTGATAAATGTCCAGGTATAGTTTCTCTACAGCTGTAAGTAGAAATGTATCAATACAAATACAATATATGTACATTGTCGGTAAATATACAACATTGTCGGTAAATATAAAATTTATTTTTACGAGCTTTAGAAACAGGCAGAATAGCGAGCCTTGGGCGAGCTTTTGAGGCCTGTGTCGCAGCGAGTATAAATGAATTTTATATTTAGCGACAATGTATTTTGTGTTTATCCTGCAATGTAAAAAAAAAGTCGGAAAATTTGTCAGATTTAAACAAAAACGACAGAAACAAGCGGCATTCCTCGCCTTTCATAAATGTTGTCAATGGTGTCTTCTTATCAGTCCGCGTTACATTTGTACCAGTTTCTTACTTGTCTGCGCCCTCCGCTTTACATAGCTACAGGGTACCAGGATATGTTATTCGTCTATTATACAAATAACATAAACATTTATTTGTCACCTTTATTCGTATAGTAAAAACGCACATTGCAAGATAAAAATACATAGTTTGTCAGATAATTTTTAATCATAAATTGCTTGATTTAATATTTTCTTTGTGTCACTTCTATTATATAATATGTACAATGTTCATTATTTGGAGTCGGTGTACTTTCCACAACGCTGCTGTTCAGGTTTACGAGTAAGTGTTCTTTCCACATCTACATGTAAGTATCAGTATCTTACTCACACGTACTAACTACTTACATAATTCAGTAAGAGTGATGGGCATGAGCCCATACAAATAGTTTGATCCCTCTGGGTTTTTTTAAGTGATGGACCAGCCACAAGGAGTGAGCGTTCTTTCCTCAACGCCGCTCATCTGTAAGAATCAGTATGTTACCTACACATGGTACACACTTGCCTTACCGCATAATTCAATAAGAGTAAAGGGCATGGTTTGACCCCTCTCTTATTTTGTCTTATTAAAGTGATGCACAATTATAAGTAGTCGGTGGTCATGTATATGTCTGTTAAGGATATTGATTTTACCTGTTTCTGCGATTTTCATATCATATTTTTGAATTATTCAGGCGATGTCAGTAAGAAAGATATGGATGTAAATGAACATACCTTGTGACATGTATAAATTGTATCGGGGCTAAATAGGTTAGAAAGATTTGTCTTCATCTCTATTTTTCTTGAAACAATTAATAACTATATATTTTCCTTACCATCATAATGGTTATGTTTGACCCATTCTTGTAGCAGTGTTATGGCATCTGTAAGAAAGAGTACTTCCTTTATAAATTACAACGAATATTATGTCCATTACACACACAATTATATATCTCCAAAGTGTATGGTTACTGAGATGCCACACACGTATTTTCCCAAGCAGATTGAGATACGGGTTAGAGTTGTGGTGTGTAACGCCACTTTCAACAATCTGTCAGTTATATCGTGGCTGTCATTTATTTTTGGAGGAAACCGAAGTCCCCTGAGAAGTCACTGACAAACTTAATGCGGATATATTCTATAAACTTATAAAGCTAACATGTAATGTGAATTGCTAATATTCTGAAGAAAATATGTACAATGGAATAGTCCTCAGTCTGTGCAAAATCACATGTGGAGCAGGAAGTGCTGTCCCTTCCGGAGCACCTGAGTTCATTCCGGGGTTCTCCTCGTTTCCGTTTTCTTTTGGCCATTGTATTGTCTGTCTTTCTTCGATTTACCCCTTTTGTATCTTCAACCTTTTCTAAATAGGATTCGTGTTGCTCAGTTTTAAGTTTTCTGTGTAGTATGCTATAGATCATTGTTCGTCTTTGTATATTGTTGCTATTGCCTGACTTTCTTCAATTAATAGTTTCTGGTTACGTATTTGGATTCTTCAGACTTGTTTTTATTGGTGATAGATATTGATCACATTGGTAGATGCAAGTCTAATAAGCGCCTTAAAGGGTGGTAGCGGGATGTGATTGCATGTTTTTAGAAAAACAAACAAAGCATAAACAAACAAAAAACATAAACAAAAACAAAACAAAGCCAACAAAAGGAGGGAAAATCCGGGGATCATTTTATTGGACTTATATATATCTTAAATTTTAGCATATCTTAAAACGTCCCAGTTTTCAAAAAAGATCAAATATCATTATTTATTTTGAGAATATGTTCTGCTTTGACAAAAATGTGTTCAAATTTGGTAGGTACTATTCAATGTAATAGAGTTAAGCAAGTATGTACTATTCAATGTAATAGAGCTTAACAAGTATGTAGTATTCAGTGTAATAGAGCTTAACAAGTAGGTAGTATTCAATGTAAGAGCTTAACAAGTAGGTAGTATTCAATGTAATAGAGCTTAACAAGTAGGTAGTATTCAATGTAATAGAGTTAAACAAGTAGGTAGTATTCACTGTAATAGAGTTAAACAAGTAGGTAGTATTCAATGTAATAGATTTAATCCAGAAGGCAGTATTCAATGTAATAGATTCAATCCAGAAGGCAATATTCAATGTAATAGAGTTAAACAAGTAGGCAGTATTCAAAGTAATATAGCTGCACAAGTTGGTAGTGTTCAGCGTAATAGTTAAACAAAGTAGGTAGTATTCAATGTAATAGAGTTAATAAAGTAGGTAGTATTCAATGTAATAGAGTTAAACAAGTAGGTAGTATTCAATGTAATAGTGTTAAACAAGTAGGTAGTATTTAATGTAATAGTGTTAAGCAAGTAGGTAGTATTCAATGTAATAGAGTTAAACAAGTAGGTAGTATTCAATGTAATAGTGTTAAACAAGTAGGTAGTATTCAATGTAATAGTGTTAAACAAGTAGGTAGTATTCAATGTAATAGTGTTAAACAAATAGGTAGTATTCAATGTAATAGTGTTAAACAAGTAGGTAGTATTTAATGTAATAGTGTTAAACAAGTAGGTAGTATTCAATGTAATAGTGTTAAACAAGTAGGTAGTATTCAATGTAATAGAATTAAACAAATGTGTAATATTCAATGGAATAGAGTTAAACAAGTAGGTAGTATTTAATGTAATACAGTTAAACAATGATGTGGTAATCAATGTAATAGAGTTAAGCAATCTGAGATTTACTCACGGTCTCTCCTGTCTGCGTGATTGCATGTGTCTCCTTCTGTAAAGCAGAATATAAATATCTTATAACAGTGTCATATCACATCATATGTTGTACAACATGGCGCATATATACAACGATGAGTCATACTTATCACATATTTTGTTGCAATATGTTCGTTTTTGCATGTCCAATAATAGATAGAAGTCATTGCTGGTTATTTGCTCTCAGGGCAAATATCCGTATTTTCCCTCAAATATGCGTATAGGAATTTCGATTCAAATGTCAACGCCTTAAGTAGATTTTACAAACACTCTGTAACGTCATTGTACAGGTCGACATTGTTTGATATCTTTTTGAAACCAGACTCGAAACAAAAATATTTGCAAGTTGAACAAAGGCAACTATGTTAAGGATTTATTTTCTCAATTTGTCAATTCAAGGATCTCTTCTGCAATATAAAAGTCAGTGCTTGAAAAAAGTCAATGTAAAATATGTGATAAATAGATTATGACATGAAATTTTCCATATCGTCCCTGGTATCAGCCCTCGACCAATATCAGCCCTCTAGCTTTAGCTTGTCTTGAGTAGCCTAGATTGTCCCTTCATCAGTTTACTCTAACGATTATTTAAAACGGAAATAACAAAGATGGGATAATTTCTAACAATCACTCGGCACTTAACACTAGCCTCTAACATAATGCAAAACCGACCACAGACATCTTATAAAACATGTGATGCTTAGAATCATGTCAAGTCAATGTAGCATGCCCATTGTATAGCAATCCAGAGTCTCCAAATATTTTGGCTTCAAATCAAAGAATATCCCCCAAAATAATTGCGCCAATGGAAATATGTGAGAAAGCTGGTTTCCGCAATCAGGACCGGCCTTAGGGGGTGTAAAGTTCAATTGTTGTTCTCTGTAAAACCTGCAGTGTGTTAATGTGTGTACTTGGAACAGACAAGAGTAGGTGAGGGCCCTAATTGGGAGCAATGGCTCCATTAGGCTCAATGCAGGTCCTATCCACGATTTTAGTTGATATGCGCATTAATGGACGAAGAAATCGTCTTCCGGCGAATTGCAGTGCATCTATTTGACACATATCCATACACCTTGTCACAGCCAAGGTTATAATGAGAGCCGGAGAGTGATGGAATCATCCGCGGTTGGCTGTGTGTACTAGGAATTGCAATGTAACATAAAAAGGAGTCCAGAAAAGAACAATGCAAAGCAGATAAAAATGTGCATTTCTTTTTCATTATATATCAATAAAGTCCTCATGGATAACGGCTTTAATGAACTATTACCTCGATTTCCATATTCAAACGACAATTGTGTATAGAACAGAATATGGCGTCATATCCTTTTAATGTATATGTTCCCATTATGTGTTTTCTGTGTTATCATGTTGATCTATCTGTTGTAATTTGGATTTGATGTTTAACTGAGTACTAGTGATGATTTGAAGTGTTCAAACCCACGCAGGCGGCCAGGGTGGCTCAGTGAGGGAGGGAAGATTAAAGTCTAAAGCACAATATTCTTACTTACAGACTACTAAATTACACAGGAATGAAACCGTAATATCTGCTTCTAAATATGCACAGTAGTACCCGATAAAAGGTATGCCAAAGGTCAAATGTCATATTCATGACAATATTCTTTCTATTGCATTCAGAGCTTGTGTGATCAAAAATGATATAATATTATTGAAAGTGCCTCCCCTCTCAATTCATATACCATAAAGGGCCCGGGTGGCTCAATGAGTTAGGTAGTTGAATTTCATAACAACTAATGCAAGCTTATCACCAATACGACGTGGGTTCGCGCCCGGCTTTGTAAATTACAAAAAAGGGTGCACTCGACTCGCAGCCGCAAGTGATCAAGTTTACCCGTTGCCTGCCCATGGTCGGTGGTTCTCTCCGTGTACTCCGGCTTCTTCCACCACTAAAACTGGTCGCCATGATATAGCTGCAATATTGCTGAAAGTGGCGTTAAACACCAAAAATCAATCAATCAATCAAACCCACACAGCTCTTCAGGACACCATAATGTGGTGCATAGGAGTGCCCGTTTGCTGGGGAGGAGTGTAAGGCTATACTACCGAAATTGTGACCTTGAACCATAGTTTATAACGTGTTTGGATAGGACTGCTTTTTTTCTGCATGTACTTTAAAAACCTCTTTTGTAAATTTCAATAAAATAGGCACATTGTAGCCACTAGAACAGACTAAACTTTCCACCCCTGCCGAACTCTCCATACTTTTCTAGTTGCAGTCAAAAGTCCTTTCGGTTGGCCCATCCCTTCCTGATTGCGATATAGTTTTCATATATTGTTGAACAGAGCTGAAATACCCTTCAATGGACGTTAAGCAATAACTAATAAAGCAACCAATCTATTAATTTATCATGCTTAACTAGTATATTATTTTTTATATGAATTATGATAACATATCTTAATAAGACGAATGGTGTTAATTAAGAATATATTTCTTTTACTTACCGTTTCCATGGTGTTGGCTTAGATAATCTGAAAATAAATTTAGGCATTCATTGTGAGTACTTGAATGAGCACAAAATCAACGATAAAGGCTATTTATGCGATTCATGTAGAAGAATACGAATAATACAACAAATGGTAAATGTTTTTAAACGGAATTTGCATTGAAATTCTCTTTGAAAATCATTTCGACACGACGGGTGTCGCTAGTGGAACAGGAACTGTTTACACCACCGAAGCACATGTTCGCGTTGTTCAGTCTTTAGGTTTCTGTATAGTGTTTTGTAGATCTTTGTTTGTCATTGTGTCTGTTTTTACAATTGTATTGTCTCCCCTTACATCTACGGCTTCTGGTATCTTCAAACTTTTCAAAAAGAAAATGTTTTTCTCATTGTTGGAGACCCTAAGTATGACTGTAAAATATATAACAGCAAGAAAAGCGCCGTTCCTGTACTTGAACATGTATATAAATATAATGTTAGATGGTCTTTAATGTTTGTTTACATACAGATCCTTTCTTAGTAACTATATATAAGAAGACTGTCAATTTTAACACAACAAGATAATGACGAAAATTAGTAAAATAGACGAAAAACTGATAACATTAATGTCATAATCTTTTCCAAATTTACATGAAATATCGTTTTAGCAGTTCGTTACTTGTACTTGGCAGTTTATAGATTAGATCGTATCTAGTAAAAAAACTCATGAAACCTGTCACGCAATTCCAAAACCGGAATTAGTTAAGGAAGCCAATAGTGTTAGAGTTCTCATATCCATAAATTGATGGTATTTTCCTCATAAATATTCATCATATTTAAATTAGATTTTGATCACGTGAATGCAGTTTCAAGATTGATGGATTGTTTATTAGATTTGTCTAGTCATAGCATACAGTACGGAATTTCAATGTGTCCGTTAATGATTCGAAAATTAAAAGTTATTGTTTATTTCCGCGAAGTTTTTCTTCTGTCAAAATTCAAATCTTTTTGTTTTGTAACGAATTTAGACATTTCATTGATGTCGTGAGCATGCAAAAATGATCATATTATATTTAATGTGGGATCCCCGAGTTTAGAAGCTAGAAATATAAGTTTAGTCAATATAATTATTACATCTATTATTGACGAATTGTCGCCTGAGTTATTTTCATGATATATATATATATTTGCATATGCGTATACTTACTTCCAACATTGTGTAAGAAGCTATTCCATTTGTCATTTTTATCAGAATCACCAGTAGCAATACCTGTAATAGTTACGATAAAAACAGTTATTTATGCATTTCCCCTTGATCTCACTGAGAGATATAGCGAGTATCAAGAAAATAAGTCCGATACTCACACCTTTCGGTCAGTGTGACATCAAAAACATTATGATGTTACCGATAAAATACAATAACGTTTTAATGTTTTGAAGATCGCAACATACATTGCCACTAAAAATAGTATCCCAGCTCGTTCTTTCGGACTCAGTGATACTAGTGATAATGCCTATCTTGACCTTCAAAACTGCTAATATTCTATATTTCGAAAACTAATAAATATGTCCACTAAGTAAATTATGTATAAAACAACGAATTTAATATTTGTTTCTAGTTTCTGGACATTTATTTGGTTGCGACATACACAAAATGTAGATTATAGGACTCGCTACGTTAGCAGCGATGATGTCTCTCTCGATCTTCATAACTGCTGTTAATTTATACGACTGACCAAAATCAAAAAAGGTTTATGACGATATACAGAAAATTAACCAAACATAACATTTATTTCTCTCCACATGAATTTCGATCGTACCTTAAAACTGGTTATCGTTTTATGCATGTTAAAATATATTGGTATATTGTAAGTCATTTGCTACACGTTTTTTATTTTCACTATCTTGTCTATTTTTCTTAAGACAATATTTTATCTTTCTTTTCCCTTCATAACATGAAAACAAATAAGAATGTTCACAAACGTTAGCTATTTCCATTTCATGCAGACAAAAGGATCCCATTTCATGCAAAATTCAATGAATCAATAGCATATATTTTCCTCCCATAATCTGATCAAAAATACATTTTGTAACAATTTTGTAATTTTCTGTTTCCTAAATTCGTTGTCTATTCTATTGCTCTTGCTAGACCGGGTACCATTTTGGCTTTTCTAAGGGAAGTCATTCGTATGAAAAAGGTATATAATTCATAATTATATAATTAATATACAATTTTAGAACATAATTGGGAATGTACAAAAATACTATTCATAAAGATATATTGGAAATAAGATTTGACCAATACGTACCAACAGCGCAGAGCAGAAGAAAACCAACACAGTGCATTTTTATATTAGGACTACGGACAGCCTCAAGCACAAACAATATGTATTGTTTCAAACTAAGTGAGAGTTCAGATAACAGCTATAAAGGTCCTTCACATTCACGAAAACGTGTATTGATACTAGTTACAAAACCAAATTTAGACGTATACTACATTGGTTCCTATCGATATCTAGTAATGCCGGTAGAATCAAGGTCACTCATTCACATGGCCGAAAATGTGCATTTTACTTGTGTAGAACACTGTAATATGTGTTCGTTTATTGTTCTTGTGTAACGCCAAGCGAGTGCTATTTTTACCTAATATGAAATCCTTATTAATCGTGGGATTCTAATTTTCGTGGATTTCGTGTTTCACTTAAACTACGAAAAATCAAAATCTAACGAAATAAAATTTTCCTACTGATTATTTCCTGTTGTATTTGAAGCCACGAATTCAAAGAACCCAAGAATCAATGCGCTTTGTAGAAACCACCAAAATTGAAGTCACCGAATAAAAATACTTTCACAATTTTTACATTACAAGAAATTCCCCTCTCACCTCAAACAGTTAAATGCAATAAAAAAAAAAAAACGACGACAGAGGTAATGTAGTTCGGTGAGGGGTAATATTTGGATGAGTTTATGAATATGTTTGTCATTGGGAAAGGGGGAGATGATGGAAAGCGTAAAAAAAAACTTAATGCCTCGCAATGGGTCACCAACGACTACTTCAAACACGATTTAGCTATTACGTTAGACGTGTCATTACGTACTGAGTTACGTGCTTTGATGACCGTTACGATTTCCGCATAAAAAAAACGATGATAGATTCGTCTTTACATTCAGTTGTTTGTGGGAGGGCTCATGTCTTATTTACATTATTTATGTTTGTTTACGTGAAGTCATTTGTCCAACACCTAATGCGTTGTGTTTTTTGTTTTGTTTGTCTTCGTCTATGTTGCCAGTTTCTCTGGATTGTCCAATTTTGATTTCCCCTTTTGTATTCTAGAACGTTTTTAGAGCCGTTGGAAATGCTGTTATTTCTCATTTTTGTCAAAAGACCATGCTTAAGTTTCCAATTACCCCCCCCCCCCCTTTTCTCGCCCTATCAGCAATTTTGTGGATTTGGTTCCCCAAACAACGGATGTGGGTCTAAATTTTATATTATAAGTTATGAAAATAAATATACTCAAATTATTCTTCATTTTCATTGTTCTCGCATGGAACGTGTACCATTTTGTACCCCGTAAAGCAAATAACCTCTATAAAAAAGTTAAAAAAAGGATTTATTTTAGAGTCAAATCGGATATGTGCAAATATTGTTACATTTTCGAACATAAACGCTAGAGAATACCGAAGTGACAATAAAAATGGACAATCCAGAGAAACTTGCAACATAGAGTACACAAAACAAGCCTAAGAAAAACAAAACAAAAACACAACACAATATGTGTTGGACATTTAGAATAAAGATTCCCGAATTTGTATCGGTATCGCTCAATACACTACAAAACCTTTTCGCAAAATGACTAGACAATTATTAACAATGACGTTACAAAAGGGACCTTATCATATCCAACAAATAATTTCTGTTCTAAATAAATAGAGATTTCCAAGTTCATATACACTGACATACTTCTTTATATATTGGTCAGAACATCGTGATCACGATTGCGTGTTTCTTGTACATACCACTACATGTTTCCATGGAGAAGTCATGCATATAACATACCTTTATACATTTTGCATTGTAGATATCATGCTTAACATCTTTTTTTAGTAACTATCCACCTCAAGAAATTGGAAGACCACATTTATCCTGAAATTGTGTTATTTGCAGTACTAATAAAGGGGGTAAGAAAAACTTCAGTGTTATTTAGTCATGGACCTGATACAGTTTTTCTGGTACCTGATTCATGTAGAGCGACAGAAAGAAACGGTACCAGTAAAAGTGCGGACTTACCAGAGGAGACCATTCAAAACTATTATCACGTTGTTTGTTTCAGCTATTTTCAGACAATTTAGCACTAGTGTTGGGCTTATTGACATTGCATGATAAACACAATATAGGTACTTTGTCGGTAAATATAAAATTATGTTGTACTCGCTGTTTAAAGCTCGTACAAATATTTATTTATGTTTCCGACAATGTACTTATATTTTATATCTATATTTCAAACATTTAAATATACACCTTTCCATTTATATGTAGCAACAATCCAACAGCACCTGAATATGGGGGCATATATCTAGCAGTTGATACAATTTTCCAGACCTAAGCTTTCTATAGAGATTGTATTGACAGAGGACTGTCGCATACAAGTAAGATACAGAACCAATGCTTCCTAAGAGTAAAGAATACGTATCTTACAAAGTTTTACGACGATCACCAATGCTACTTATTTAAGCATTACGGAATATCTGTCTCGTAGGTATGTTGTACCGTCGTGGTCGTATGGTAGTTGGATTTACAACTACTGTTGCAATCAATGCCTATCCCCACTAACGTTGTGAGTTCGAATACTGCTCATGGTGAGGTGTACTCGATGCAACATTATGATATATAGTTTGTTTGTGGCTTGAGACAGGTAGGTGGTTTTCACCGATTACTCCGGTTTCCTCCACCAATAAAACCAACCGCCACGATATAACTGTAATATTGTTGACAGTGGTGTTAAACACTGTAACATATCGTTCTTGATTTTTCACTGAATATTGTTAATAACTGGACGTGTAGCTTAAGTAACACGACGAAGGCCACTAGTTAGACTGGAACTGCTTACTCTGTCGGAGTCAATGCAAACTCCCTTGCCGTTCCAGCTGCGGTCCGCACACTGCTCTCCACTAGTTGTATCCAGAGGGAGAACCATCTTCGGAAGCGGATACGAAAACTCTCCGGAGTTTGTGTCAAGAGTATCTCCGCGTTTTAGAGTAGCCATGATTGAGCAATGTTTATTTTACCATGTAATGTTTTGTGGACTGTTGTCAATCTTTTCTTATCTTTTTCCCTTTGGTCATTATATTGTCTCTCTTTCCTGGATTTACGGCTTCTGATTTCCATTTATCTATACATTCAACACTTTCAATGTATGTAAATATTACAAGTAGGTATTGACTATATGGTTGGCTATACTTAATATACAGGTTGTTGCAACATTTCAGCAATATTTATGATGGGAAAATGAACTGATGTTTTACTTGGTACGAGTAAGATGTGAGATACTGAAAGTATGTATCGCCATGATATAGCTGAAATATTGTTGAAAGTGGCGTTAAACACCCAAAATATAAAAATAAATAAAATATGAAAGTATGTAAAGAGGCCACAACCGATTTCCCACAATACACTGTTGTTTATTACTAGCTCCTGGAAGTTCTATTTGATTTATATGAATGGGACACGTTGTTGGCATGGTTGTGTAGGATTTAATAATGTCCCCCATGAAATTATGTCTACCGGAGATTTGTTGATAGTAAATATTGTCCAATATTTTGTTCCTGTATCAATTCAAGCAATCTTTATTCTGTTTCATACAGATTATTATAGATTTTGAAGCTAATCTCATTTTAGATCAGCAGTTTATGAAATATGGGTTACATATATATACTAAAATGTAAAATGAAGTGAAACCTGAGAAGTCTGGTATAAACATGAATTCATTATTTCCAAAATATATATATAACGATTTTCAATCAAAGAGTTAACAGATAAGCGGAAATCAGTTTTTCATTGTCTAAAGTACATGTCAGAACAGTCAATAACTTATTTACAAACATGATTAAATCACAAGAAATATTCATAGATACTGTTTTGCCTCCACTTAGTTTTTCTTTGACGTTTTTTAGGCTATGTAATAGGAATGTCTTTCTCAATCACCTTAATTTCATCTTCAGGTTCATGGTTAACGTTGAGAATAAAGATTTCACTTGGTGATACATCGAACAAGTCAAAAGGTGCAGCGCTTAGGGGACTTGTAAATACAGACTGAGCAGATGGAGGGTATTCAAGATCAGAATTTTCAATATTTGCAGTATGCACAACATCTTCAACAGATATTCTATCTCTACTACTTCCACTGTTTTCATTTGCAATGCTGCTAGTATAATCATCTGCTTTATCTTGTCCAAAAGTTTTATCATTGTTATTTTCACCAACTTCATCAGTGGAAAGTGCAGTAACTTTGTTGCTACGAGGCTCATTCCAAACTTTTAAGGACTTCTGGTTATATGGACCCAATTCTTTTCCCGTATCTAAATCAGTAAGCAGATAGTTTCCCTTTCCACAATATTTTTAATCATGTATGGTCCTTTGTATCTTTGTTGTTCCACAGTTCCCATTCCATGTTTACGACGGAAATTCTTTAGAAGTACCTTGTCATTCACCTTGTATAAATTGTTATCTACATTATGTCACTTATCATAATATTATTTTTGTTGTTGTTGAATAAATAGATAAATAAATAAATAAAAATCTTTATTTAGAGAGAGGGTAACTAATTTTGAGGTTTTTTTTAATCATGTATGGTCCTTTGTATCTTTGTTGTTCCACAGTTCCCATTCCATGTTTACGACGGAAATTCTTCAGAAGTACCTTGTCATTCACCTTGTATAAATTGTTATCTACATAATTAAACTATCTGCTTACTGATTTAGATACGGGAAATGAATTGGGTCCATATAACCAGAAGTCCTAAAAAGTTTCCACTGATGAAGTTGATGAAAATAACAATGATAAAACTTTTGGACAAGATAAAGCAGATGATTCTAATAGCAGCATTGCATGAGTAATTTAGGGGTATATTTAGTTGAGGGTTAGCTATGTTTATGGTTATATCAGTTTCTATCTGTTTTCTTCGGCTGGAAAGTTCTTCGACAGTTTCTACCGACAAATCCTCTTCTGGTGCTGCAGAAACAGGCCCAATCTCAGCTTCATTAGGACAAATTGACTTACGTATAAACATTGCTTCAAAAGGGGTATATTTAGAGCTTTTGTGTTGAGATGTCCTATATGCCAATAACACTTTTCTTAACTGCATATCCCAATCTGATCCACTATCTGATACAACTTTATTAATCATAGATTTTATATTCTGATTGAAATATTTTCAACTAGCCCGTTGACTTGTGGGTGGTAGGGAGACGTAGTGATATGCCTTATGCTATAATTCTTCATTAATTCTGCTGTTACTTTCGAGTTAAACTCTCCTCCGCAGTCAGAAATAATTTCATCTGGCGGACCAAAACGATAAATAGTCTCAGATAATTTTTCAGCTACTTCTTTTGCTTCTTTTTAATACAGGGGAAATGCTTCTGGCCATTTAGAAAGATAATCAATCATGGTAATAATATATCTGAATTTTTTTTTTTAGATATTATATTTTTTTTTGTTCCAAAATGGCAGCAAATAATTAAAATCCATATGACAGTACGTATGACAGAGGTCTTTTGTCAAGGGTGACTGCCGTTACGTTCATAGATATTTGAACTATGAAACGAAGCGACACGGGCGTCCAAACAGTGTCGTCCGAACATACCCGAATATGTGTCCGAAAATGTCCGAACTTCCCATCCCCAGTTTTAGCCGCTTATATCGTTTATATTTTCCATAAAATCAAACAAATATCCAAAAGGAATGGTTTCAAAGAGTCTAACAGCCTTGATTTAGCCAGCAATGCAACCAACAACCCATTCTACACTCAAAGGATGATGCAATGACGCGCGGTACATTCTGATTCCCAATGTTGCTGAAAAATATTCTGATTTTGGTGGAGGAAAAAAAATAATCTGATTCTGAGTTTTTGATGCGGTTCAAGTTGCTCGTGTTTGTATGTATTTTTTTTTTTGTGTGTGTTCTTTGTCGTTTGTCTTTGTGTTATACTGTCTTCTTGTTATCTCGATTTCGCCATTTGTCCATGGATTTTCCCCTCATGTGACACATTGGTATTTATACTCTTTCTTTGTCATATTGTTTCATTAAAATTGTTTTATTCATTATCTGGAAAGACTTCATTTTGCTTTAATTTAGATTAGAGCTTCAACATTATCATGATTAACTGCATTGAAAGTTACTTTTTGGCTTTTTTTACTTTTTTGATTTCTTCCATCGTCATTTATGATTTCCGGACTTGTAAGAAGTCTATGGGATGTTAGCCGTCTACAGTTTGTTTTCTTCGGTTTAGGAACTACTGGCGGTAATTTGAAAATGTTTTCGAGTTCAACATTTCATGGACTGGACCAAGATGATTCGGAGTCCGATTCTATAATTGAAACAACACTTTCAGTTTGCGTGATTTCATTTATCCTCATTTAGTACAGCAAGAATCTCCACGGCATCAAGATCAGAGGAAGTCTGAGATACCATTGGATCCTTAGACGTCCATGTTGTTTGCTCTCAGAGATAGTTTGGTTTTCCCCTTGACTATAATAAAGGGGGCATTTTTTCACCAGCGGCATTTACGCAAGGTAACACAGTAGTATTTTCATGACTGTTACCTACTCTGCCAGGAACCGACTTGGCACCTTTTCTTGCTATAACTCTAGACGGCTGGTGCTCTAAATTGAGTCCAGTTTCGTCCATGTTCCATATGAATGTTCATGCCAGACTTTCTGTGGCCTGTTTCAACTCTTTCAGGTAATTCCCTACTACAGTGGGATTCGGCATTTTGGAACGAACGATACTCAGCTTTTCTGGCTTTCTAATGACGATCTCTGGGTGCCGACGTTCAAAATCTGCCCACTAGTCCTTGCCAGGAATTCCATTTTTGAATGAAGTTTTGATGCCAAGTTGTCTAACCAAAGTGCCAACACGGGCAAGCATTTACCGTTTTGTTATGCCAAAGCCCTTTTCGGAAAGAGTGATGGCCAATCTGTTTTCAATATCTAACGGAATTACTGGTTTCCTACCAAATTGCACGGAAGGTGGTTTCTTCCCAGCCGACCTATCATTTAGAGTTGATTCTGGAACACCATACTGCTTTGCCGCCTTCCTCATCGACATGCCATTCTTACCAGCTTGAAGAGCAAGCTGTAGAGATTCCAAATCATATTGACCATATAAGCCTTTTCCTTTGTGTGGCATTTCGAAAGATCTGACAAGTGTCAAGGATGAATCACATCAGATTGGGATATGAATTTTTTCTATATAGAATAGAATTTGCGGAATAGTAGATTGATTTATTGGACGAGTTACAACTAGCATCTTTTAACCGCGGACAGTTCGTCGATGAATCTCGCCGACTTCAATCCAAATATTAGTACTAATCACCTGACAAGTGTAACTTTTGATTGAAGTCATCAACATTCTTCGACGATCTGCACGTGGAAATCATGTTAATTGTTATGGGCTTGAGAAGTGCACGGGTGGAAGATGTTAGTTGTAGACTATTTTTGCTACCATATCAATTGAAGGCATAATCGTGCAATGGTCGTGCGACGTTGCACGATGATCGCGCTGTTCCGCCGCCCATACCTGAGACTGAAATTTAGATTTAAATTATTTGCTCAATAAAAGTATTTTCTTATGTATATGAGGGGCGGACAGAGTGGCCCCAAAACCCGGTTCCCTCCCCCTGACTCCCACTTTCCTTCCCTCTCTATCCTGGTTCACCCACCGCTTTCTCGCGCTTCCCTCCCCTCTACTCCCTGGATCCCGCCACCCCCTACTCCACTCCAGACTCCCGCCTCCCAAACTCCCTTGTCACACCTCCATTACTCCAGATTCCCGTACCCCCTGTCCACCCCTCGTATATGGTGTTGATATATTCACATTTTCAATTCCGGATAATTTGGGCGATAGCAAACTTTAGATGTTGGGTGCATTTGATTGGAAATCACTCAATATACTTCCAAAGATGAGCACCATACATGTATAGAAGGCCTGGCATAGAAGCCCGAAGGAAATATCGCACGCAAGACCCGAAAAGAAAATGATATGATTTTTTTTTATTTGTTCTTATTTCGTAGTCTTTATTCATTTTAAAATAAAATATCAATTGAAAGTAAATTAATCATCAACTGATTATAGACTTTGTTGCATTACGGGCAGTAAGTAAGTAAGTGATTATAGACTGTTGAATTTTATTTCCTCAATCATATATTCAAGGTGATCGATGTCACGACACAGCACCGTGTTTTCATTGCGCATATAATTTATAACGTTTTTTGCCAACACAATTTCACTTCTCATTTCAGCATCTTTGTCATAGTCACGCTTAGAAAGTATTTCAGTAAGTTACAGACTTTGCATGCTTCAAGATGATTAAGAATTTCATGAATTAGTAGATCAATTTTAGGATGATCGAAAAGCCATTCGGTTTTTTCCATGGGAAAGCAACTCCTTCTTGATAAAATATTGTTCTAGAGTAATTGATATATGGGTGTATCGAAGTCCAATGCTTCTGTGGTATAATAACTGTGGCAAAGACCATGAAGACATTACTAATATGTCGATCTTGTTAAAGATAACATTATTTTGTACTTTGTTTTCTCACATTTATATGTCCGCATGAACAGGGTCCGGTTTGGATATGGCATACGGCACAATTGTTGTTGGATATGGGCAAGTACCCCCCCCCCCCTTTCCACCCCGGGTAATAAATAATTTCCCTGTAGGTAATCAATAATTTCTCTGTAAGAAAACTGTGCAAATCACTACAGCCATTTAGATTTGTAAAGCTATTTTGTGTAAGCGCGGCAAATGTTAAAACAAATAAAAATACGATATATTTTGGGAATTTCCGAGATCCAGATCACGACTACATAAACCATTTTTATTCCAAACCGTATAGCACTTAAAATATGTCAGCCGACTGGTGAGAAAACACACACAAACCAACAATGTGAAAGACTTCCCAAGTTCCGGTAGACCACGGGTAACATCTGATCTTGACGACAGGGCATTGCAGCGTGTGGTTAGACGGATGCTATTCGCAACTAGTCCCGTACTCATACAACATTGGTTGCACAATAGACGTCTGTCGACAAGAACAGTTAGAAACTGTCTGAAATCAGCGGGACTTAAGTAAGGGAGAGTCATTAAACGTCCACTGTTGGTAGACCGACATCGACGATCACGTTTGGCGTGGTGTTTTAGCACGACGTGGTTGGCATTTAAGGACATGGCGCAAGATCCATTGGTGAGACAAGAGCCGGTTTCTGCTTCATGTAACCGACGGCCTGATGAGGGTTTGGAGACACAAAAATACAGCCTATATCCCAAGGAACATTCAGCCTACTGTCCCTTACGGTGGAGGCTAAGTAATGGTTTGGGTGTGTATCTCTCATGACTGCAAGCTGGATTTAGTCACCATACAAGGCAACCTAACTGGTGATCAGTACATCAGAAACGTCTTGCAACCAGTTGTTGTCCCCCATTTCGACAACCACCCACTAGCTACAATGCTTGTGTATATGGATGACAACGCCAGGCCTCATCGTTCAAGAGCAGTAACCGGCTACCTCCAAAGCGAAACCGTGACTTCTGTTCCTTGGCCAGCCATGAGCCCGGATTTGAATCCCATAGAGCATATTTGTGACATGTTAGGGCGTCGTATGCACGTTCGGGAACCTACTGTGCAAAACATTCGTCAGTTGGAAGCAGCATTGCATCGAGAATGGCAGCAGCTATCACAACAGGACATCCGACGTCTAACTGGAGGGATGAGATGCAAGGTTGAGGTCGTCATCCAACCACGTGGGGGTTACACCCGGTACTGAACTTTGAACAATAGATGTCGTCAAGTGATTCATAAGTGACATTTTTTTTAAAGTGAAATGACAATCTTATCGTGCTTTTTTAACATAAAATGGACATGTTTTACTACAAAAACTGGCCTTGTGATATTGTGATTAAATATTCATTAAATTAACATTTTTCTTGATTTTGTTATGGTTTCTTACAGCCAATGTAATGTCCTAACAGGTCATCATTGCGTTCTTGAGATTATCGGGTCAATAATCTCGTGATACTTGTCGTATCATTTGTCATTTTAAAAAAATATGGGGGTGCTTAACTTTTTTCTTTGTGTATACATTTGTATATTGCGTTCCTTTGTTTTATGTGGAACAATGGACCCAATGTTTTATTTATAATTAGAAAAGGGGTACTTTTGCTTTGAAATTTACTTATTATGTGCCGTTGAACATGATTTGTCAATTGTAATTGGTACGATCATTAGCATGCAATTCAATTCGGGAGGTTTGGGGCCATGAAATTCGTCTAACACCCTAATTATCTATTGAAGTGAAAGCACCAACTCAGGTAAGTAAATGGGCACATAAATGTGTGTTATGGGTTTCGATTTTACCTCGTTGTTAGATTTTATTTTATTGAATTTTCAAACTGTGGTTTCATTCATTTTATTAGAGAAGCAAGAAAAGGAACAAGTTATGGTTAAATTGGAATTACTTAAGACACAGTAATACACTCCATGTCAATATTCCTATGGTTTATGTAATTGTCTTCTAGCTAAATCTGAAAATATAAAAAAAAATCCTGTTATGCATCTATATAAGCTATTACAAATACAACATACGATCAAATATTCAAATTCATGATCTAAAGGGAAAGCAAAAAATATAAACACATTATAAGATTAAGCAAGTAAGAATTGTTTGTGGGTGGTGGGGGGTGTATGATGATGAATGTCTCATTCCACAATATTTCAATTACATTTCTACATATCGCGATGGTCAGCTCTTTAAGCGGAGGTAATCGGAACACTCGGAGGAAACCATCTACAATGCCCGTTATCCATTAACAAATTCTTTAACATAATTTCGCATCGATTACACCTCTCCATGAGTGGGATTCGGTCTCCCAACTTTAGTGATAGGCACTGATTGTACCGGTAGTTGCTCATCCAACTACCACACGATCACGACGACCCCTGTAATTATTTGATGTAACGTCTAAATGAGTTTTTGTTATCATTATCATCCGGTCTTCTCTGCTAATATCATTGTCTTACGCAACAAAACCTATTACACTTTAGTTCCGTTTAAATGTATCACTTGCATCAGTATAAATTGAATATTTCATGTCAGTTGCAAATCTTAAATAACAGATTAAATTTTTGAATGAATATTTTCTATACCGTTTAAATTATTAAATATATTCATTTTTTTTCTGGCATCAATGTACTGTAGTACCTTCTATCCACGTAAACAGTTCCTTTCGACAAATGGCGTTCAAATTATTCAGTATGTAGCTTCTTGTCTGTAGGTCTGTTGTAACAAAATATAATTATATGCTTATTAAATGTATACAGGAATGCAATGCATTACGAATTCATAATAAACACAAAAATAGACATAATCGACACTGAACGTGTTAGGGTCACGATATGGTAACGACGCGTGTTTCATCATTTGGAGAGCAAGTGAATATTCTTTAACTCCAAAATGACCAATTCTGGCACCTATTTCAAGACAATTACAAGCTACATTCATGACTTATCACCGGCTTTGTAACTAGATTAGCACGACGGGTGCCACTAGTGGAGCAGGAACTGATTACCCTTCCGGAGCACCTACGTTCAGCCCCGGCTTTTAATGGGGTTCGTGTTACTCGATCTTTAGTTTTCTATGTAATGTTTTGTAGATCGTTGTTTGTCCTTTTGTACTTTTTCATTTGACCATTGTAATGTCTGTTCTTCTATTTACGTTGGTATCGTCAAATTCTTTTTTGATGAAGTGATATTAATATCCGCTTTGTACTAGACCAATACACTTAATTAGACTTTTACAGTGCTATCCGACTGAAACAACAGTCCTCTGGTATGCAAGTAATCCTGATTCTGCGTCAAACAGTCTTTGCCGTTACTTCTTAATAAACATGATAAGGGAAAAAGCAGCACATTTCTGTTTTAATGGGTTTTGGTTTGAACCCACGATCTACAGCTTTAGAACACACTAACCATTACACTGTTAATGAGTGAGTGAGTGAGTAATTGTTGTTTAACACTAACTCGGCAATTTTTCAGCTATATCATGGCGAGAACAAGGTAATTTTCAATGAGATGATGATGAGGTCCGCTTTGTTCTAGATCTGAGTTGGATTTTTATAATGCTAGCTCACTGAAACAACAGTCCGCGGGTAGACATGTCCATCTCGGACACATTATTCTGATGCCAATCAATCAGTCTTTGTTCTTACTCCTTAATGTTGCGTGCTTAGTGGAGCACTATTAACGGGAATATTATGCAATAGCAATTTTGACTTCGAACAAGACATACACGAGGCAAACTGTGGTGTTCATTAATACATTTTACATGTATTAGTAGTCCGTAGGAACTAGTATTACCAAGATAAGTACTTATATTATTGTGTACACGGTACTTGTTATCATTGTAAAGGTTTATAGCCAGTGAAACCAATAGCAACTTTTGTGTCAATAATGGGCAATATGTAAATAAGAGTCGTTTCACACTCTTTTTAGGGTACGAGCTGTGCTATTACTGTGTCTGTGTAACAGGAAAGCAGCACTGTTCCTTTGTTTTAAATTGGACAGTCTCTCATGTTCATTTACATCTATATCTAGGGGTCTTCGTGGCCGTGATCATATGGTAGTACTACCTATGCAATCAGTTCCTATCACCATAGATGTTGTGAGCTCGAATCTCGATCAGGGCGAGGTGTACAACATTATGTGATAAAGTTTGTCAGTGATTTCGGACAGGTCGGTGGTTTTCGCCGGTTCCTCCGGTCTCCTCCACCAATAAAACTGATCGCCACGATATAACTGAAATATTGTTGAAAGTGGCGTTAAACACCATCAAACAAACAAACAAATCATCTATATCTTACTAAGCATTTACTTACAGTCTGGCAATACATCAGGATGACCTTCAATAAAAAAAATGATGTCATTACATTTCAAAATATTTGGAAAGTATGTATATTTGGACACCTAACTGTAAATATGTTCGGTAGAATACCACAAAAGGGGTTGAAATAAACAAACAAATGTGCTATTCAAGCAGGAACCAATCATGCAACTGTTAGTGGATGCTATATTTGTAGCCACCAGGTCAGTTTATTTATTATCATTATACATCTGGCAGATCCTTTTTATATCAATTTGTGGCAACACATTAAAAGAAGCGTAGCCCCTATCCTTACAAGTTAAATGGTTACTCCCTATAAGTATCCTGGATGTTTATGTTTTGTGTATGTATTTACAATTCTAGGCATAAGACATTGTGCAGCTGCAGCAGTTAAGGTTAAATAAACCATTTTAAATCACTGGATTCATATTATTTTTTCTCCATCCATTATAAGCTTTGATTGAAATTGTTTGCATTTGTAATAAATCGGCTTTTCCCCGGAAAACCTCCATCTTTGTTTTATCTTTACATATTTTTGTGTTATAAACTATTTTTACTGATTCCGAATTAAATTTATGTTTGGCAATATTACATGTATATAGTCAATACGCACCTAGGTGTCCAGTACCTTCCAACAAACTACCAGGTCCTCCAAGGGCTAGGTCTAAATACAATTGCTCTACAGCTGTAAATAAAATGTAATTGATATAATCCAATCTCTTTATGAAATTGAAAGATAAGATGAAATGGTATTTTATTGTGTTGGTGTGTATGTTTGCGCATAGTGATGTCCAGCATTTTGTCCTATCATGTCTTTACGTTCTGAGTTCCGTGTTGTGATGTCCGCTACGATTTCCGCATAAAAACTATGTTCGGTTCATCTTTACCTCCAGTTGTTTGTAGGAGTGTGTATGTCTTATTATGATGTTCGGTTCGTCTTTACCTCCAGTTGTTTGTAGGAGAGCTCATGTCTTAGTTAGGTTATTTGTGTTTATTTGCATATAGGGGCGTCTGAGCACATATTGCAGTGTGCTTTTTGGTTTGTTTGTATTCGTCTTGTGTCGTTTGTACCTAATGTTGCCAATTTCCATGGACTATCCATTCTTGGTGACCCCTTCTGTTTTCTCTAACATTTATATACATGCACAACTGTTGATATGGTCTATGAATACCACTCCTATTTTCATTTGTTTTGTTTGTCTTCGTCCTGTGTCTTGTGTGTCAAATATTGCCAGTCAGTCTTGATATCTTTCAGTTTTCCTTAACGTTTATACATGTATAGTAACAATTTTCCATTTCAAAAGTTAAAGCCAAGAAGATTAAATATACATTATGACGCAATGTTAATTCTACCATGCACAGGAAATGATAAAGCTTAGAATGCATTGACGCGTTACCATTAAATTATGCATATAAACGGAAAATCAGTACCATATAGGAAATACCAGAAACCCCGTTTAGCAGAAAAAACAAGAATTAGAAAGTAAAATTTCAAGATTAGGATTATAATTACAATCCCAAATGAAAATATATTCTTACCATCATAGTGGTCGTGCTTAACCCATTCATTTAACATTGACATGGCCACTGTAAATAAATAATTTATTCCTAGACAAATTATTGCCATAATAAAACAATATTGCTTCATGCCCTCAAAACCCTTTTTGATTTTTGTCGTGTAACAGCGATCACTCTTAACAGGCTGTTACTCAGCGAGAGTTAATTACTACATGCGTGCCAAATGCATGGCATTCGATAACGATAATAACAGTCTCATTTACGGTATGTTTTGTTTTCGATTCTTCCACACAATTATCAGGTGCTTCAGTTGCGGGTGCTGTACCATGCAGCGGAGACTATATACCCAGAGTTCCGTCGGGAGCTGATACATACATCTGTTCTATATACTTAACAGATTGCAAGAGGTATTAATATATTGCTTATGAAAAAAAAAACCTAATTCTGAAATATGGGTATGACGTTCGTATCTTATCTAAGCTCGTTCTTCCAGCTTTTGTTTCTTATTTCATTTCTTTTTCATTTATATTGTTTGTATAAATAATATAATAGCATTCGTGAACGTTCTCCCATTTCTTTCTTTTTTCCACAGCCAATGAGTGCTGTCTCCCGGGATTATGACATTTTGTTCTGTTCCTTCTTATTTACACTTTCCTTTCATCTAAAGTTATGATTTCGAATCCCGCTGTTGGTGAGGTGTACTCGATACAACATTATGAGATAAAGTTTGTCAGTTACTTTACTTGCGACAGGTTGGTGGTTTTCTCCGGGTACTCCGGTTTCCCCCCACCAATAAAACTGACCATGATATAACTGAAATATTTGTGAAAGTGGCGTTAAACACCATACACCCCACCATAACATTCTTGTTGGTAATCAGTTTCTACAAGAGTTATCGTTCCTTTAAATATTGTTATTTCTCACTGATGTTCGTCGTGCAGTATCTTTTATATGATTATTTTATCAAATGGCAATTGATCTTGAACCTTATACGTACATTTCTTCTCTCTTCTATCACCGACAGGACTTTTACCCACTTTGACTATATGAGTAACACGGCCGGTGTCTAATTAGAAACATGAACTGCTTACCCTTCATGACCACATGGAGTCACCGGGATCTGTATTGCTCATTTTGTTTTAGTTTTCTGTGTAATGTCTTTTGTCTTGTTTGTCTTCCTACTGTATATTGTGCCCAGTATTATCTGTTCTCTGGATTGTTCATTCTTGATTGCACCTTCGCGTTCTGTAACGTTTATTTGTCTTGGTACTGTGTCTTATACCCAGTATTGCCCGTGTCTCTAGATTGTCCATTCTTGACTACACCTTCATTTTCTCTAACGTTTATTTATAACAAATACGGTATTTAACATGATATAACGTTCTGCAGGGGTAAAAGTACTTACTATTCTTGTGTGATTCCTGGTCACACTGAGGAACTGGAAATTATAAATTTAAACTCTGTAATGATCGAGATCAACCTAATGAACATATTTCGTATTCGAAATAGATGGCGTCGTGGTCGTGATCGCATAGTTTGATTTACTACCGTTCGCAATCATGACTAAAGTTGTGAATTCGAATCGTGCTTGTAGCGAAGTGTACTCGATACAACATTATGTGATAAAGTTTGTAAGTTACTTTCGGCAGGTCGCTGGTTATCTCCGGGTGCTGCGGTTTTCTCCACCAAAGTGGCCCTAAATACCATGACATTAACCCTATACTAGTATTCGAAATAAATCAATCAATGAGCCACTGCCATTACCAAACCTCTGTTGTCCTGACTTGTCCATTTATTTTTATTTTTATTTTATAAAATACCAGGAAATAGCACTCAGATACTTTATAGAATAACGTAGCCTAAGTTTTGTTTTAGTATATTACACAATGCAGTTCAGCGATGGGCCGAATGAACGCGTTATCAAAATAATATTCACCTGTAAAAAGTAAATACAATGTATAAAATGGAAACATATCGTCAATCGAGTCTACTATGTTCGCTATCTAATATGACTGACCTCCAACAAAATAGCATCTCATCAATGAGTTCTTCTTACTTGGGATGAGTAAGTGAGTGGTTATTTCTTAACCAAATGAGCAACATATTTAGCTATATCATGTCGTGAACAAGCTAAATTTGATGAGATGATAATGATGCCCACTTTGAACTAGACCACCACGCTAAGGTTGAATTTTTATCGTTCTATCTCACTAACACAACAGTCATATGGGTAGACATGTCTCTCCACTCAGACACAGTATCCTAAAACCAACCAAGCTAGTATTTGTTATTGCTCTTTAATGGTGCTAGCTTAGCGAGGAAGCAACAAATACAAATTATATAATATTTGGTTTGATCCGACCGTGGCTCGAACTCACGAGCTACACTATGCGACCACACTAGTTAACCACTATACAAACGATGCGACTCTGCTTATTTCGACTACAAAATTGTTGCCTTCATATAAAGATAAGTAGTCGTGTTTAGTTAAACATCAGAGCTGTCAAATTGTTAGGTATTGAGCGCAAATTACTCACAAAACAAACCATACCTGATGTGAATGTGTGGTGATGTGCGGCCGCCCTTGTTGATACTGTCGAAGACACAGATGAAGTAATGTTGTGCTGCTGTTGCTGTTTTGCCATATCTAAATAATGATATTTGTGATGATATATTAGTATAGTTGTAATCTACATAAAAAGATCTTGCTTTTGCGATTGACCATTTAAGGTAAATGTATTTCAAAATGCGAGATTGAATATTTGCTATCTTCGTTCCGTCACAATTTTCGCACATTAATAACAAAAACCATAGCAAAGCCAATTGACAGTATGGAATGAACAGTTCTAAATTACAATCCGGGTATACCAAAACACAAGTGAAGCATAAAATGAAAAAGAAATAGAATAGATAATAATCAAGCTAGACGAACACCCACAACAACAAACGTTTGTCAAAAGGGTATGCTCTTTTCTGGTCAACGTCATGGCCTCCTAATAATCTAATGAAAACCTAACTTAAAAAGTGTATAGCATAAATCGGATGAAAGCATACTCTGTGTCACATGAATCATTTGCCCAAAGATATGGTTATTATATTTAATTTCCCCACACTTACACTTTTGACTTGAAGAACAAACACGATAATCAAACAGAAGGTAAATGACCCATGCTTTATATATTATGTCCTGACAATTGGAATGCATGAATACGTCCTGGAGTACTTCACAGACATTTAACATTACATGGTAGGAACCTGTGTGTGTCGTGGTATTCTGAGTTTTGCTCCTAGCTGCGTTAAATTTGTCTCTGTATTTCTGTTCATTTGAGGTTTGTTTGTGAGTTGAATATGATAGTTTTGTCTAGCCTCGTCTGCCAATCTTTCGAATTCCATTCAGATGAATTCCGAGGTAGCTTGAACAAATGCACGCAGGTTTCATTTCCAGTATAAGCAATAACAGAAAACACCATGCTATATCTTCTATGATACCCGAAAATAAAACACGAATATTGTTATTGGTTAAAATGAAGGATATGTCATTGTGAAATTTGAGTTGGGGAAAATTACTCATTCAGATGCACTTTAGTTTGACGTAGCTGCGGAAACGTAGCTCTTATAAAATATCATTAGAGGTTACAGTACGTTCCGCAGCTATAGTTTGACTCATCGAGACAAGTAGTTTTCATTTCTGGTGTTTTAGTTGCCTAGATTTTATTTTCGTCAGGTTAAATACAGAAGGGGTTATTCAAAAACAGTCTGCAAAGCACATCAACATACAATAATCCATAACGTACGATATTCTACCAAAACAATGGGTTTTGAATAACGTGCTGGGTGTTCATAATCTTTACTAAATATTTGAATTTATTTTATATCATTTCTTTCTCACGTATTCGTTTTCAGCAGTCTTATATTGTTCCTTTCCTTTGTGGTTAAGGCGATTCTGATATGATTGATATCAAACAAAATATACAACATTTTGTGATAAAGTTTGTCAGTGACTTTCGGCAGGTCGGTGCTATTCTCAGGTACCCCGGTTTCCTCCACCAATAAAACTGATCGCCACTATATAACTGATATAGTGTTGAAAGTGGCATTAAACACCATAATTCTAACCATCAAACAAAATATTATCAGATTAATGAGTTTTGCTACATGAAGATTTAATAGTCACTGGAATTGTCAAATGTTCTTCTATGTTTGGTTGATTTGATTGATTTGATTGGTGTTTAACGCAAACCTTGGCAGTAGTTCAGCTACATGTATTTCTTGGAGTCCCATTGTTGGTTATTGAGCCCATTGCTGTTTTTACACAATAAACTAGACACAGAACAAACCATACCTGATGTGAAGGTGTGATGATGTGTGGTCGCCTTTATTGATACTGTCGTAGCCACAGTAGACATGCTGGTATGTGGGTGGCGTTGTTTTGCTATATCTAACCAAATTCATTCATGATGATAAAATAGCATACTGAGTTAGTGATAGTTGCTTAATGCCAAACCGAACAATTTTTCAGCTATCATGGCGAGAACAAGTTACATTCGAAGAGATGATGATATCCGCGTTCCACTAGACTAATACGCTTAGTTGGATTGTTATAGTCGCTCACAGAAACAAGAGTCAGCGGGTAGATATGTCGTTCCACCACGACACATTATCATGGTTCAAAACCAACCTTTTATTTTGCTCTTTTTTCTTAATACTGCGTGGTTTGCAGAAAAGCAACAAATACCAATTTTATAGTCTTTGATTTGACTCGACCGGGGCTCGAACCCACCATCTAACCACATTCTAA
>MJUT01047078.1:182531-204834 GCA_002080005.1 Gigantidas platifrons
AAAAGTAAAGACATGTGTCTTAATGAAATATTTGAGTTAACTATTTTAATGTTAACTTTTTGTAAGAATGTTTTTCTTAAGTTATCCATCTCTTTGATCTGCAGTGTTATATTCAATTTCCTTTTTTCCATGATCATCTTAAGTTAGTGTTATTTTCAGTCAAAATAATTAATCTTCCAGCAATCCAGAGAATTGTATTTTTTTAGGTGGAATTAATTTCTGTATATTAACAGGAGGAAGCTGATCTAAAAATTGCTAATGAAAATTATAGCCTCCTGGAGTTATTTGTACTATGAGTGATATTACAGGCAACTGATGACCAAGTGTTATTGGTGATATATGGATATATACATATATGCATATCATTAACCTTTCAACCAAAAATTGTGGCTATTTTTAACCAGAAGCATTGTGAGTCATGTGACATGTTGTTTTGTAAACAAATGCAATTTAAGCATTATTTTTATTTAAAAAAATAATAATCAAATAAAACAATGTTAAAACATCTAAATTATATAATAAATTAAGCAATCGGTCATTTTAAAATCCTTGTAATGACCCTTTATTTTTTTTCTATTAGCCGCAAATCCACTGCTATACAACAATATGGATTGATCAATGGAGACGAACTTGCATGTAGAATTTTGTACTGATTTTACATCGAAACTTACCAATTGTGATATAAATAAATATAAAATCATAATTTAAATCCAACTACTGAATTTCAAGTCAATAATTTCACCACATCATGTTCAATTCAGCGATACAAAAATATCTCACGAACAATGCTTCATGAAATAAATATGGCCTCTCTTCCGGTTTCATAAAGCTGATTTAGTTTAGACTTGTTCCCCTTATCTACTTCCGGTTTCATCTTCTAAATTAAATACTACATTCCCGATTTAAGAACATTATGCAGAAAGGCAGATAGTCAATAGCTAATAGTAATAGTGCATTTCTAGAACTGTATTTGCGGTATTGATCAAACTTATATAAGTCAGCTAATAGCATATTTTTATCCTCTTACTGTGTCCAGCATCCGATCCATTCGTTAAAGAGATCGTTTTACATTTTAACTGGTTATAAGCATATTTAAATGATGATTTTATCTTTTATGAGTCATATTATTTTAACAACGCCGGATGAATTGCTGTAATCGAAGAGCGCATGAAGGAAAGAACATTTGTACAAATTATGACCGCGCTTTTATCTTTTAGTGCTGTGTGTATATACGTTTTTACTAATATTGTAATAAATAATGTGTGTGTGTATACCTGAATCATACATTCCAGGTCTTTGGTCACCGGTGAACTGTCGTAAAGGATGGCAGTTGTACAACGTACGTCTTTGACAGTTCGAATTCTGGTGGGTGACTTGTGTCTAAATATAACTTATCTTTAATATCCGGTATTCCAATTAGAGGTGTTCCGAATATATTGGTTTGTTCATTTAAGGAATATTTGAAATTGTTGAACAGGTTATACGATATAACCTGGGTTGTGTCAGTTTACGCTTAATAAACCGCGAAGCGGTTTATGAAAAGCGTAAACTGACCCAAACCAGGTTATGCATGTATAACCTGTTCAACAATTTTAAATATTCCTTATAATTTAATTTTTACAACAAAATTTAATGATTCCTCGATTTTAATTGCGATTATTTCATGTGATTATTTGAATTTGTCGTAAGCGGATGAACACGTTGGTGACGTCACAATACCAACCCAGGTTATCGAATATAACCAATGTTGCTCCAGGCGGATCAGCCAATCGGATTGCAGTATTCACATCAAATTAAATTATTACAATATGAATAGCTAAACAGCGGAATGGACTTTAAACAATGCTATTAATTGTAATACTTTTATGAAACGACAATTTTACAGTACACGTTTTATACTTTTTAGAATTGGATGTAAATACGTTTTTATGTCACTAACCGAACTCGCACAACATGGAAATGGTGAACTTTTAACTACAACTTAATATTTTTACCATAACTGTAAATACGTATCTTTTTTTTTTTTTTTTAAGTATGTGCCCGTTAAGTCAGGCTCAATTTTATCCATAATTGGAGTGCTCCGAATTCCTGAGGAATCTTACCTGTACAAACACAAAGACAAGATCCGGTATCTCGAAAGTGAGTCCAGAAGAGTCCAGAAACACCCTTCCCGATCGCATCGTTTAACCCCCAATAATCGATCATGTATGGTAGGAGCCAGGGAGCAAAGTTTTTGAACATCCCCACTTGTTTTGCAAAAATTTAAGACAGCTAGATTTTTAACATTTGAGACGAAAAGAGTAGAATTGGCTATATTAAAGTATAGTTTGAAGCTTATTCACCCGAAACAACTTTTCAGTCTTAATGAGTGAATTTTTAAACAAAATCGATGTTTTCTTCGTGTTTGTTATCACTGTAACACAGGTAATATTTTTATATGTATTTCATACTGTTTCGTTAGCGAAGAACTAGTGTTTACTGAAATATTTCTGTTTTCTATGGTAAACTGTTTTGGTTGGTAAATCCTTGGTTGATTCAGTGGTGTATGGTATTTTACGCCACTTCCAACAATATTTCAGTTATCGTGGCGGTCAGCTTTATTGGTGTAGGAATCCGGAGTACCCGGAGAAAACCACCGACCTGTCTCAAGGCACTGACAAACTTTAGCGCAATCTTCTTTCTAGTACATCTTGCCATATATATGAACGGGGTTCGAACGCACAACTCTAGTGGTGATAGGCACTGATCGCACAGGTAGTTTTAAACCCAACTACCATACGATCACGACCACGACCACGACGACCCCTAAAAAGTCTTCGACTTTGTTGGATGTTGCCCTATTGTTGCTGGTTGCTAATGGGCCTTATCACAGCTTAATTTACAGGGTCCCAACACATTTTGGTTCGCCATGCACTACATTGACTTGCTTAATCAAGATTTCGTCGACTCATATACATGGAAGCTATCAAGCCAACACATTTCAATTGAAATAATCATTGGTTGTATTCTAAATTCTCTCCACGTCGATCTTTAAAGACCCAAATGTTGCTAAACTCACGTGTTCCCTCCATGACAAATATGGTGTTATCTCTACCAATGTCGTTTTGTGTTTTTAAAATTATATTACATAGACTGCTTAATAAAGGAATTGGGCATTGAAGATTCTACTTGGCAACCCTACATAACCCTGACGACGCATGTGGAAGAGGAAATCCTGGAAATCATGGGTCTGTATTGTGTCCATTTCGAATTTCCACCACTCTACTGGATTCCTAAATTACACAAATGTCCTTACACACACCGTTATATTGCTGGGTCTGCTCCACGACTTTACAAATTATTAACATCTATTCTATCAGCAGTCAAAACCAGGCTTCAGAGTTACTGTAACACTAGCTTCTCAAGGGGTGGTGCGAATTTGATGTGGATTATGAAAAAAAAATGCTAAAGATCTGTTTGAGTACATAGCTTCTTACATTTGGCTTCTCTGTATCCAACACAACTATTCCACACTCAAAACTAAAAGACAAATTAAAAGAAGTAGTCCAACTGTGTTATATATATATATATATATATATATAATATACAAATAAATAAACAAAAAAGAATGGGCAACATAGATACAACTACCTTCTTTTAGGAAGGGAGACATCTTATTTTGTAAAAAAAAAAATTAAAGAAGAAAAAAAACCCACTGAATGTGTCAAAAACGTTCTTGATATCATCAAAATGCTTGAGTTTTGATTGACACCGTATTTGATAAATTTGGTGGATGTGTTTTTCAACTGACAGTCGGCATTCCTATGGGTACTAGTACTAACTGTTCTCCTCTTGTGACTTGTTCCTTTAGTTGCACAACGTATACCTCATACAAGGGCCTCTAAAGAAAAAAAGTAATATTGAAAACTGGAAAAGGGCAGAATAAATTGGTCTTACACAAACATATAAAACTTTATGTTGTAATTGGGGAACATTATGTGTCACACCCAAATTTTGAATTCTACAAACTTATCATACAATTTAGAATATGTGATCATAATTTAGAAATCGACTTTGGTAGATATAAAAAAAGGTACCCCGATGTCGTAATTTGTAATTTTTGCAAATGTAACAATATTGATGATGAATTTCATTTCATTTCTCATTAGGAAAGAAACTGTAGTTTTCGATATTTGAGAAAAAAAATGGCATTAAACCTTAAATAGCGGAGAAGCAAGATATTCCAAGTTTATTGTCTTTTGTTTGACCCGACCGGAGCTCCCACATTTAAAGAGAGCATGCTTTATACCATTACACCACAGTTTCAGTTCTAAATATGGAAAACAAATATGATTGTATGAAATTAAAGGTAATTGACAGATTCTGATGTAGAAAACAATACGTCTTCAGAGGGAAATCACCATAACATACACAAATGTAATTAATACACAAATTGTTTCCCTCCAAAATGGACAAATTAAAATGGCATAGGGTTAGATTTAGGGCTATGGAGTTCAACGCCCTTTTCAATTTCAACAATATTTCAGTTATTTCGTGGCGGTCAGTTTTATTGGTGGAGGAAACCAGAGGAACCGGAGAAAACCACTGACCTGCCACAAATAATTGATAAACTTTATCACATACTGTTGTATCGAGTATATCTCGCATGAGCATAAAATGGCATAAAGGTCAACAGATTTATTGATATTACGGAAATGAAGCATTCAGAACTTCCAGTTTCCAGACTAGTTAAATATTAAGACATCACATACATCGGAAATGTACACGGAAATATGTTATATACCTGCCAACAAACCACATTTAATGTTCTCAAGTAGTTTTACCTTTACCCTTAGGGTGATACACTCAAGTCAAAATCCTATCAATTATGTCCCAAAAGCTGGTTCCCATCAACGTGCATTATTTCTGATATTTTTTTCTCGGATTTCAAAAAGGAAAAAAAAAATACACAAACGAAAAGAGGGAGAGTATCTGCAGGAAATATTGTGTGTGTGTGCGGTGTTTATTTTATTAGACACATACCTTGGCATATGATCATAGGAAAACAGAAAAAGCCATGAAAGTAGTATTTACTGGTAGCATTTTTTCTTTATTTCTTCTATCCTTTGTGGCTGCTGATGAAATCAGTGGACAACACGGAGACAGCGCAGTTATTACAGAAACAATTAGAAAAGCAGCGAAGTGTGAAAACTCCTTAAAATTTAATGATGCGGCAATATTTGATATGGACACGTTTTTCAAAACTGAAAGTGAAATGATATCAGGGTAAGACTTGTAATTATTATCTTAAAGACTGCTAATAAAAGGTTGAATATACCTAAGGGGTAACCAGAAACCGTACCTCGAAGAAGGATAGACAATATATGGCCAAAAGAAAAAGGACCAAAAAAAATATAATTTTTTTTTAAACTGGAGGTATAATAATATCAGTAAGACTTGTATTTTTATTTTTTATTTTTTTTATAAAGACTGCTAATAAACGGTTAAAGCTATTAAAGGGGTAACCATAAACCATACGTCGAAGAAAGACATACAATACAATGACCAAAAAGAACAAATAATGATCTTCAAATTACTACTTAGAAAACTAAAAATTGGGTTAGACTTATAATCCTTATTCTAAAGACAGCTAATAAAAGGTTAAAGATATCAAATGGGTAATCAGAAACCATACGTTGAAGAACATGCAAGACAATGGCCAAAAGAAAAAGGACAAACTTGATCTATAAAACAATACATAGATTGGGCAATGTGAACCCCACTAAAAATAGGATATGAATCCCCTCAGGTGCTCCGGAAGGGTAAACTATTCATTCTCCACTGCTTCATCATCTTTAGTGCCAGTCAAGAAGTACGAACATTGCTCTTAGGGTACGTGCCGTGCATTACAAATGATGTCTGTATACCTCTTCTATTTCTACCAGATACTGACCACCTTTATCAAGCGGACGATCATGTCAGAGGTTGCACATGACATTTGAAGGAAATGTAGAACTATTTAAAGGTTTCATAATTTAGTATTTGATAAAACATACAGCAGCCTATGTAATCAGTGCCTATCACCATTAACATTGTGAGTACAAAATACATTAGAAGAACATTTGAAGATACCAAAGGGATCAGCACAACCCGTAAAGGACAGACAATACAATGGCCAAAACGGGGAAAAACAACAGAATAAAGTAATACACAGAAAATTAACCGTTGCGCAACATAAGCACTATAAAACTGGTGGTGAACTCAAGTGCTACGGAGGAGAAGCAGTTCCCTCTCCACTAAGATATCATGCATGCTCACGTACTATGAAATTGTAAAAAAAAAAAAAAAAAAAAAAAAAAAACCTGTAACAAAACGCAAATAAAATCATGCTTGACCGTTTGTTAATTATAGTCGTGCACATGGTAAGGAAAAGACACCATCAAGAATTCAACTAGGTCATAATGAGTTGTTAACAGCACTTGAGACTGCTATAATTGGAATGTGTCCTGGCGAATATAGAAAAATAACAGTACCACCAGAAAAGGCTTACGGCGATATGGAAATTACGTTGCCTGATGGTATGTTTTAGAATGTCAATGAACAGCAATAATAATTAAGTTTCCAGGTTTATATTTACAGAATTCGTAAATCGAAGTACAGACAACACAATGATCAAAGGAAAAAGTACAAAAGGTCAAACAACGATCTACAAAACATTACACATAAAACATATTAACAGTGAATAGAAAATAAGCGTTAGAGAATATCGAAGGTGCAATAAAAAAAAATGGACAATCCAGAGAAACTGGCAACATAGAGTACACAAGACGAAGACAAACGAAACAAAAACACAGCACAATATGTGGACACCTCTATGCCCCCCCTCCCCACACATACATATAAATAACCTAAGCAAGACATGAGCCCACATACAAACAACAGGAGGTAAAAACGAATCTAACATCGCAACGTACATCACGACACCGAACACAGAACGTAAAGATCCATAGTAGGACAACACAAAAAGCTAAATAAGCGTTTATAATGGTAACAATTAAAAACGAATTGAGCTGATATTTTCTTGCGATGTATCCTCCTGATTGGAAACATATTATTTTCATTCCATAGACACCTTAAACACTCAGGGACGAATCTACAACAAATACCGCCTATGGCAAGCACTAAAATTGTGTTTTACATTTATTATTTATTAATAATTTCTCCAGGTATTCATTTCTGTGTATTACGTACATGGGTTTTGCAAAATTACTTCAAGAAAATTATTTAAAATATATTTTTTAGGACGTTCCCATATGGGAACATTAGGCGTTACAACCTCAGTGTGGCACCCCCTTCAAGTGGCGTCCAGGGCACGTGCCCTACTTGCCATACCTGAGATACACCACTGTTTATCACCTTTATCGTATAATATAAGCGTGGCTAATTTAACGCACATGTCGCGTTTCTGGAAAACCTTCGTCGTCGTGATCGTATGATTTGGATTTACAACTTTTTTTTACTACCTATGCAATCCGTGCTTATAGTCACTAAAGTTGTGAGTTCGAAATTCGCTCATGGTGAGGTGCACTCAATACAACATATTGTGATGAAGTTTGTCAGTAACTTGCGGCAGGTCGGGTTTTTTTTCTCTCCGGGTACTCCAGTTTCCTCCACCAATAAAACTGAAAGCCAAGATATAACTGAAATATTGTTGAAAGTGGCGTTATACACCATAACCATAACTCTAGCTCTTGATGTTCTCACTTACTCTTAACTATTTCAGGAAGGATTGTTGGACCAAATGCCACAGTAATAATACACGTATCACTTATACAAATATTACGACATACAGACAATGAGAAGAAACAAGCCTTCGATATTTGGGACAACGATAATAATGGCTTAATAGACAAGGAAGAGGTACTGTTATACTACACAACCGCATTGGTGATGTGATGGTTAGAGTGCTCACCCCCAAGTGTGGTAGATCGTGGTTTCGAGCCCTGATCGGGTGAAACCAAAGACTATGAAATTGGTATTTGTTGCTTCTACGCTAAGCACGCAGCATTAAGGAGAAAGAGCAAAGACTTGTTGGCTAGGAATCAGAATAATGTGTCAGAGTGGAGCGACATGTCTATCCGCGGATTGTTGTTTCAGTGAGCTAGCACTATAAAAATCCAACTCAGCGTGTTGGTCTAGAACAAAGCCGACCTCATCATAATCTTATTGAAAGTAAACACATTCTCTTCATGATAGAGCTGGAAACATTGCTGAGGTGGCATTAAACAACAATCACTCACTCACCCACTGTTAAATTACGCATAATTTAAGTATATATCATATGAACATGTTTTATTTTGAATCGATGATTAGAGTTTACTATTTTTGAATATTGTATGATTCATCTTGGAAACGGGTGACTATATGCCTGTCGACGGGAATTGTGCCATTTTGAAGCGATTTCCCGTGGGGACAATTGTTTTAAAATAGATTTTCCTGCGTTATTTTATATACAGATTAAAGTTACATGCACTATTTATTAATGGGAAATATGACAATGTCCTTTATAGATTTGATTGTTGGTGTTTAACGCCACTTTCAGCAATATTTCAGCTATATCGTGGCGACCAGTTTTAGTGGTGGAAGAAGCCGGAGTAGCCGGAGAGAACCACCGACCATAGGCAAGCAACTGGTAAACTTTATCACTTGCGGCTGCGAGTCGAGTACATCCTTTTTTGTAATTTACAAAGCCGGGCGCGAACCCACGCCGTATTGGTGATAGGCTTGTATGAGTTGTTAGGTAATCCAACTACCTAACTCATTGAGCCACCCAGGCCCTTCCTTTATAGACAGTAATTGGTTATATAGAGGTGCCCTTTAAGGAAGGTTTTAAATGCATTACTATAAATATTTATTACTTTTGTTTACAGATGGCTTCTATCATAGACGTCTATACACAGCTTTCTGGTCATGGTCGAGTTGGTGACACGGATGATTTGATCGATGAATGGTTCACTGCTATGGACAAAAATAATGATTCATATGTAACAATGGAGGAATTATTTGGGATGAAACATCCTTCCTTTGATTTAAAAGCCACCGAGATGCTGGAAAATCTTCTTAAAAAGTATATGTCTCATGTAAAGCCGACCCTTAACACAGAAGAGAAGCGATCACTTGATGAATTATAAATTATTCAAGGAATAAAAGTCAGTGTTATTTACAATTTTGTTTTGTTATTTGTTTTGGAAGACATACACCATAAACACGTACAATGATAGTGTATATATTATTGTATTATATGGTCATTGACAATGCAGCACAGCCATTAACATTATTCATCATAAGCTGCTGCAAGCTGTCAATTTTGGTGCAAGGGGCATAATTTTCACTAATTTAGATGAACCCATTTACTTCTCACCCTAAAGGTTGTCAATGAAATTGAGTATTTCTGCAGACTCAGTGAACATCCTTTCTGAAGTGGTAAATGCCGATTTATGTTGATGTCACAAGGTTCTTTATCTATATCCCCCTAAAATAAAACAATGGAAGAAAGCTAAACAACATTACTTGCACAAATCCACACTCACCACCATGCCAATCATGGATCGTTCACTTAATTCATGAACAAACTCATTTGACTTATAGAAGTCTGACGTTCATTTCATTCTGTAATGCAAATTTGAAGCACTGGTACAGAATTTAATATTTCATGCGCAGTCTAAATTTACACATGTGCTGGAATGACGTATGCAAAAGCCTCATTTAGTTTCGAATCAATATGTACCCAAAGTGGCATGGTAGCTTGTGACAACATGACATAGGAATCACACCAACTAAAATAAAAAACAAATAAAACAAAAACAAAACAAAACAAAAACAAAAATAAAAAAACTGAAAAAGCTAATAAAAAGACCCAACTATTGATATATCATGTATATCTGAACACTAATCATTGAAACCAAATACAACAGTGAGTTAGGACTGTTTAATCGAAAATGGACAATCCAGAGAAACTGGCAATTAAAACAAAACAAAAAGCACAACACAATATTATGGTTGACATTGCTATGCGCAAACAAACATAAATAACGTAAAATATGAGCCCTACTAAAAACAACTGGAGGTAATGACGAACCAAACATCATGTTTATGTGTAAATCGTTCCGGACATCACAATAAGAAACATAGAATGTAAAAAACTGGAGTGATGGCATATCTGGTTTGATTTCGTACAATATTCTCTACCATTGTGTTGTAATATGAACTCTTGAATTTGAGAGACATAGAAAATGCATTATATTCAATATTCAGAGATATATTAACAGTCGTTATTTGAAGAAATATGATATTTTTTTTTAACAGAGAGAGATATTGCTGTGAAATACTTCAATTCAGTATTTCATATATTAAAGCAATAACATACAAAATGTGTACAAGTTTAAGGATCAAATACGAATACCACTGATAAGACATTCACCATAGCAACCTAAGTGTTTCTACACATATGAATTGCAATTCACCCCAAAAAAAAACCACAATCATGCACTGGTTGCATAATGTGGTACTTGCATATATTTAATGGCACAAGCGTACACCTTTGATTTGTCTATAGAGTTCTAAATGAACAGATGACGTTTTCGCGATATATGTTATATTGTTTGTCCCTGTTATATTGCTTTGATAATTTATTGACATGAAGCCACCTCCATCGAGAGAGAACCTCTATCCGCCATCTTCGGACGTACTAGCCAACTCTGCGTGTTGAAACATGGCAACCGGCACCAATACACGTATATTTTCTGTTGTTTGTGTGAATAGGATGACTATGCCGTCTCTATATGGCATGCATTTGAGGTGTATATTCCTTTGACCCACATCCCGTTGCATTTGGTGTTAATTAATAGAACAAAAACTCGCTTACTACCCGTTGACTAGTAGTCTACGGGGTGGTTTTGATTTCTGTGGCTGTTCTTTTTATTTTACGCGTAGCAGTTTGTTTTGTATCTTGGCTTCACAATATCTGGAGTGTAACAATAAAAAACTGATGGTATCACATATATGCGTAAGAAGAGTTTGAAGAACCAACGGGGTAATCAGAATCCATATATCGAAGAACAGACAACACAATGGCCAAAAGAAAAAGTACAAAAGGACAAACAACGATCTACAAAACACGAACGCCACTAAAAGCCGGGGGTGAACTCAGGTACTCGGGAAGGGTAAGCAGTTCCTGCTCCACTAGTGACACCCGTCGTGTTAATCTAGTTATAAACCCTGTGATAAGTCATGAATGAGGAAAGGATCGGGAAGTGTTTACGGCAAGTGGAACATATCCGTGGTCACAGATATTTCATAACGGTCAACCAAGTCATTATACCAAATAAGTAGAATTTAGCATACATGTATAGAACTTTGATTTACATGACATGGTGACAGTAATATATATTCATATTCATACAGCTATGATTGGTTTACAGTAGCTATACATATGTATCTGTATTGAAAATTTAAATATGTCTACACGCTTGTGCGTTTATGATGTATTAGAAAGTGAAGGTTGATTCCCCGACAAACGTTTGACCCACAACTTGTAAACCGTTTGCTCAAGGATAAATTACAACTTGTTCTATAGGTTAGATATTCTGGTGGTTCCTGTAACGTAACATCCCTAATATAGAGGTACAATTAAAATAGCATTTGTGTATGTTTTAGAGCAATAACTTTATCAAACTATATCTTGTAAATTGTCTAAAAATGCTTATTGTCAGTAAGACGTATTTTAAAAATAATTGGCAACCAGTTTGTCTTTAGTATTATGTGCTCATAATTAATTTTGATAATCTCCTCTTCTTAGGATTGAAAAAATACCCTTTTTGTACCTCATTACGCAGGTAGCACGACTGTCATTCAAAATAGTTGATAAGAATATACAGGTGCACAGTAACGATTTCACCCTTCCAAAAAATGGCTAAGCTTGTATATTATTTTGTGAATTTTGTATTCATAATTGTATTATCGTTGGCTGTGTCAGCGGAAAATAACAATGCATCGGAGTCAGAGTCAAAAGCAATATTAAAAGTTGAGGTTGTGAATATAACAAATTGGCCTAATTGTGATAAAAGATTGGAGTTTTCTGATATTGGTATATTTGATGCTGATATTTGGTACCAAGTTGGCAACAGAAAAGAAAACAGGTAAGTTAATATCCATTGTGTTGTATTGAAAGACTCCCTGTAGAAGAAGGTCAATTTTAATTCAATCTAATTAAAATTATATGATTGTTGTATTTTTTTTCCATTTCGCCCCACTAACACTTGACAACACCCCGTTTTAGGTCGTGCAAGTGTTCGCATTTTCAACCGACGAATCAACGATGAGTCTAAGACTGAGTTCACGTCAAGCCCTATTGTCCAATAGGTCAATATATTTAACTCTAATTTTGACTGTGTCAATATGAGAAGGAGAGGCTGACCCTTCAGAAACACTACGTTTCATTACGAGTGATAGAGTTGTCCAAACATTTTTTTGTCACATTTAGCTTTGCACTGTTCTTGAATCTGACTTTATTAGTCCGAGCTCTAAAATATCCCGTCGGACACGGCGTAAATTTTCAGTAATTTTAAAAATAAAGGCACCTGGTGTACATTGGCAAGTAGAAAGTGGCTTCTTCATCATGCTAATGTAAAGCTAGCCTTAAAGAATGCATGAAAACGCCCCCAAGATGCAACGCAAATTCAGATGTAAAGAACAGCGTTTTTTATAGCTGGTTTTGATATGACAGTGTGCGTGATACTTTCAACTATTATTATACCACATATCTCAAAGTGGGTCTAAGACTAACTTGTAGATGAGAAATGCTTAAACTGTAACAGATAATCAGTACCATAGCGATATGCTGCAGCCGCATCGGTGGTATAATGGTTAGCGTGCTCGACTCAAATGCTATAAAATTGGCAATCGTTGCTTCACTGTCAAGTGCACGGCATTAAGGAGAAAGAGCAAATATCAGATCAACATGATGATATGTCTACCCGCGGACTGTTGTTTCAGAGAACTAGCACTATAAGCAGACATCATCTAATAGGATGCGACTTGTTCCCACTATTTAGCTGAAACTGTATTACTTGGCGTTAAACAACAATCACACAATCACTTCATATGTTGCTATTGCCTCTCTCTCTCACCCTTATGAAAAAGGGACATGGTTATCTGATATATAATTGTAAAATCTATTTGACCAATAAAATAATGCAACCGTTATTTCCATACCACTCTATGCATAGCCTAACAGCCCCGTCTATTCACTGGGAGAGTGTGTTTGAATTATATTGCGCCATCCCAATAATGGTATTGTTGGCTACCCATTGTTAGAGGATATTAAAGTTCACACGGGTTTTTGGTGGGGTTCGTGCTACTCAATCTTGTGTTTTCCGTGTAGTGTTTTACAGATCATTGTCTGCCCTTTTTTCTAACGTATTGTCATTCTTCTTTGATTTACCACTTCTGATTACCCCCTTGTTGTATTCAAACTTTTCTTGACTATGATTCCAAACTTTGCAGTGTCGAAGGTTTTATTTTTGTTTTCATTCACCCACGAGTGTCACATAGAAAGGAGGACTATCCTCTAAAATGGCTATAAGAAGAAATCCAACAATTTAGTACCGGTAATTGGTTATGCATTCATCACGTGATGTACTGATGACGATCAAATATATAGGGGTCAGGGGTAATGGTGTTTAACACCACTTGCAACAATTTTTCAGTTATATCGTGGCGGTTAGTTTTATTGGTGGAGGAAACCGGAGGACCCAGAGAAAACTATATCTACCGACCCACCAAAATTCACTGACAAGCTTCATTGCATAATGTTGTATCGAGTACACCTCACCATGAGTGGGATTCGAACTGACAACTTCAGTGGTGATAGGCACTGATTGTATGAGTAGATATATATATCCATCTATCATACGATCACGACCACGGCAGCCCGCTAAAATACATAGGATCATGCTTCTGTTTGATAGAATTTAGAATTAAAGTATAGTTTATATTTTTTTTAGCTTGTCAGAAGGAGAAGAAAAACTGCCTTACACAATTGAATTAGGAAAGAATAAATTGCTTGAAGTTTTAGAGAAGGAATTAATCGGAATGTGTCTTGGAGATCATAGACGGATTACAGTACCACCACATTTAGCATATGGGAATGAGACTATCGAATTTCCTGATGGTATGTATTCTATAGGAAGATATTTACAGGAAGCGTGATACGAAATTATGCTATGACATTGTATTGTGGTCTTGATAAATTAATGGCAATGCTGTGTATACTGTTCTCAAACATCCCAAAAAAGAAAGTTTAAACAGTGAACGACAATAATCACGCCAATATCAGCAACGCAAACAACTAGCGCTCACCTCTAATCAGCAAACACATCGACATATCCGATGGAAATCTAGGTCATGGCTTGGAACAAACACAATCAATAGGCGTAGATAAACTAGCTACAGTTGTAAGTGGAACTGAATCCGTCCTCACTTGATAATTCCATCTCCACGGCGATATGCATATAAACAAACTATAAAAGATTATGATCGTATTCGCTTCCACTCAAATAGACCACACATTATCACAAAAAAAGAATAACAATATAGGCATGGAGAGTCAGTGAACCGACTACTTGCACAGAAGGTTGAATATGTTGGTTAAAAAGCTATAACTCTTATGATAGAAATATGCAATCATGGCTCTTCACTGAATAATGTCCACATCAAAACAGGCATTGATGGTCATCCTGTTCAGCTGTAGTCAAAATTTAATATTTGATCATATATCCACAATGATAGCTATCAATATAATCTTAATATAAGCTCTGCAATTGAACAATATCTCGCTTTGGAGACACGTATTCTGTTTATATTATATTTTCAGCACCACTGACATGTGTATTCATATTTTAGAGATAAAATTGCTGGTCTAAGATGAATCAGGTATATTTTGGGTGCGAGTCACAGTCGGTTCAAACCAATGACTATCAAAATTGGTATTTACTGCTTCTAAGCTAAACATACAGCATCACGGAGTAAGAATAAAGACTGGCTGATTTAGAATCAAATTAATGAGCCAGTGTGGAGTGATATGTCTACAGCAAGCTAGCTGTATAAGACCTAAATAAGCGCTATTGGTCCAGAACACGACGGACATTTTCATCATTTCATCGAATATAACTTATGATATAGCTGACAAATTGTTCATTTTGGGTTAAATGATAATAATTCACTCATTCACTCATTAATGTGATATATGGTGGATATGAGGTTAGTGGTGTTTGTCATCACTTTCAACGATCCTCCATCAATATCTGCGAAGGGCGTGGCAATGAATGTGTGAAGGTCTTGAAATTCTGGAGAGCTGAGCTATCGTATGCACAAAGCAGGAGCAGGGGCGGAGAGATGCGTCTTTTTGGAATGGATACATGTCCTAGTTTGAGTGACATAATGGAAATGGGGTGCAATAGATGTGCTCGAGTCGGGCAGGGCTGCGATTTTTGAACCTGCCGAATTGCATACCTTGTAGATTGTTGGTGTCTATGTGGGGTCGACGCATGCAGATTGTTGTTGACATGAGATTGTATTTAATATTGACACGAACGGGTTGGAGTGGGGAGGGAGAGATGAAATAATGAAGAAATAAAGAAGGTTTGTTGAAGGTGGGTTTGTAAACAGAAAGTTAGAAACAGGGGGGAGGTGAGTCCGTGCCAAGAGCGCCTGTGACACATATCTGAAATAAATAAAATATAAAGTTTGTGTGGTAGAAATAGGTCAGACTGTTTGCAGGGATTCAGTTATAATTCATGTTGTATTTTAGGCATTTACAAATTGCTGTTTATTGTATTAATTTAAGATAATGATATACTGATAACAGTTAATATTTTAATGAACTGGTGAGGGTTCACTTCCCAAATTACATTAGGAAATATAAATGCTATTTTTCAAATCTTGTTGAGGGAGGATTACCTCCCCTGACTCACTGCTAACTACTCTGAACTATGCATATATATGTATGTATATATTAGTGTTGGCATATATATGATAACTCTGTTCATCTAGTGTGGGAAAGGATTTATATAGGCTGTGCCTTTTGTCTAATCCCTTTGTTTGAATGTATATTTACTATTTAAACAATAAAATATTTTTGAAATGAATCTATATCGGGACTAGCAGTCTTATTGCACAAGAAAATGTTAGATATTAGTAACGGACAAAGCTGCGAACCCCTCGGTCTTGCACAGATGACCGCAAAACTTGACACTCAAAGGAAGTATTTGTTGTACTAAAAATTTGAAGATACGAAAGGATAATTAGAAGTCGTAATTCAAAGAAGGGCAAAGAAAAGGGACAAATAAATCGAACAAACAGAAAATAGTCAACAAAATACTACACATAAAACTAAAGATTGTGATAGATTTTGTGTTCTTTTATGTCCTACATTGTATGGCTTAATAGGAGTGGATGCTTCTTTCTGTTATAAAATATGGACCTCATCTAATAAGTTGAAGGCTGTGTCAATTGTATATCAATTTGTTGTTTTACTTTTCTTATTATTCGAATATATATTTATGCCTGAATCGTGAAGTTTTATAGTGACCAATTTAACTTGTTTGTTTTTTAAACCTGAAATTGTATTCTTGTATGTTATTATTTAATTATATTGTTTACATCACAGGTCGTGAACTTTCTGGAGGAGCTACACTCATAACAGAATTTAAACTGATTCAAATTGTAAGACGTACCGAAGAAGAAAAGAAAAAGAACTTTCAACTCCTAGATGCAGACGGGGATGACAAAATTGATCAAGATGAAGTAGATATAAGCATTATACAATTATTTTCATTTTCCTTCACGATACTGTTCGGGTCATCAAAATAAGTCAATTTAGTGTAATTGGGAAACATTATAGTGATATAAATTTAGCATGAGTGGCCATCAATGAGTGCGAACACATTTGTTGAAAAAATAGCAATTTTACGATCCCAGGTACCAATAATAAGGTGGGAATTAGCGCAAATTGCAATTGCTGGTTATTAAATTGCTAAAATACCAGTAAAATTAATGGTATTTATCTACAGTTCACAACATAACAGAATAAACACATGTGGGATTATATAGTGTTAAAACGAAACCAGGTTATTGAGTCCTATTTTATATGTCGCCCTAACGATAATTGAAATATTATCCCTCCAACTCAAACATTGATATAGATAATTAAATTATAATATAGTAAAATTTGAGATTCCTCTAAATTGGTACTGAAAGGATAAGACTATAACATACGAATGTACTTGCAGACAAATATGTCTCCTTTTCTATGTTTTATAGCGAAATATAAACACAAAAATACAAAAACAGGATATTTTATGGATCTGAGATATAATTTTGATCTGTGCAAAGACATTTTCGTTTTGATATGACCACAACCAATAAATGCATGCGTATCTTACCAGTTACACATAGAAATGCGTTAAAAGATAATAAATAATTACTCCCCCCTCCAAAAAAAATTATACAAAAAAATAAAATAAAGCCCACACCCCCCGCCCCCCCCCAAAAAAACAAAACAAAACAAAAAACAATAACAAAGCAAAACAACAACCTTAGTTAGATATCGAAAGTGTAAAAGCTTAATGTACATGTATATTTTACCAATCAACGCAAAGATTTGGCTCTCAAATGAAGGCATCAATTGTGTTTTGCTTTGTGTTGGTAAACATGAATTTAAACCGTCATACACTTATTTGTAGATACAAGCAATCATCGACCTGTACACCAAAGTAGTGGACAAGGAAGGTGCTGAAGAGACTAAAGAAATAATGTCAGCCATTTTTAAACGTGTGGACAAAGATGGCGATGGTAGCATAACCATTGAAGAGTTCTATAGCGGTGACTTGACGGTTGTAGATGATGAATCAGGAAAACAATTCATGACCAAACTCATGAAAACGTTCATTCAGAATCAACCGAAGCCACCTCAAGAAGACGCTCCTTGTCCACCATGTCCAGCGAAAAAAAAATGCCAAGAACCACCTCCAACATGTCAAACACCCCCAACATGTTCCAGTTGTACCCCATCAGCACAGAAATCTACGGTAAAATCTACTACAGATGATGTAAAGGATAGGGTTACGGACACTACAGATAAAATAGGAAATGACACGAAGATGAACATAGACACTGTATCTGAGAATGAAATGAAAGAAATAAAACAAGATTCAACGAATGGAAATCACAAGCAGAAAGACGAATTGTAAGAAAAGACAATTATATATGTATTTTCTTTCATTCATGTACTACCAGTAACTGAATTACAGTTTGGATTGAACATTTTGCATCAATGCAATACATTTTAGAATTGAACATCCTACCGTATAATAAACGACAGCAATAAAAGCGTTGCTCCTTTACTTTACCTTAATTTGTTTCTAAGTGTTATGTTGGATAGGTCCTCATCTACATGTACATCCACATCCTCTCTTACACTCTACAAACTGAAATTCGCACAAAAAAGTATATTGTTGATAATGAGTTTTGATGATATTGGTGGAATTGATGTCCATCATTGCTTAAACGTAAGCTATTGAAGAAAAATTTGACGGTACCAAAGAGGTTATTAGAATTCGAAAACCGGAGAAGAACAGACAACACAATGGTCATAAGAAATAGAAAAGACAAACAATAAATCGTCCCCCTAGTATTACAAGGTCGTAACTGTCATTTCTTAATTTTCGGATATTGAGAAAAAAAAACGTTTTGTTGTAGCTGCCACTTACGACCTTACAATGTCAAATATGGAAGTTGGTCGAACTATTACAGGAACCCAGTGTACCATCTTGTAGAGCTTTTGAAGCCGAGTCAAAATATGCAAAATTATATAAAGGTCGTATGTACCACTTACAACCTTGTAATACTAGGGGGGCGAAATATTACACAAACCACTGCTGTACCACTATGAATGTTTTAATTGTTAATTCATCAAACAATAACCGTGAATTTTGGCATTTTTATTCTAATGTGTATTGGGATGCATTTCGGATGTACTATACACATCTCTAATGCTATGGAAACATTGATGGCTTAATATGCAGACAGACCTACAACAATCGAGTACTGGCACACATATTTGTGTTCAAATTCGCAGAGTGTTGTTATTTCTTTGGTCACTGTTACAATATTGGTAGGAGAGATGCACTGTTTTCTGCAAAGTAAAGAATGATAACCTTTGTATGTTAGTGTACTAATATTTAATATATAAATGTCTAACGAATGAGAGTAAATTGTAACGTTCTTTTCCTCATTCATGACTTGTCATCAGGTTTGAGCTAGATTAACAAATGGGTACCACTAGTGGGGCAGACACTAGAGTTCACCCCCGGTTTTTTTGTGGACTTCTTGTTTCTCGATCTTTAGTTTTGTAGATGTTATTTGTCCTTTTGTCCCTTTTCCTTTAGTCATTATGTTGTCTGTCCTTTGATTTACGGATTATGATTACCCCATTGGTATCTTTCACAATAAGAGGCCCTGGTGGCTCAATGATTTAGGTCGTTGGATCTAACAACTCATACAAGCCTATCACCAATACGGCGTGGGTTTGTAAATTACAAAAAATGGTGAACTCGACTCGCAGCCCTAAGTGATAAAGTTTACCAGCTTCTTGCCAATGGTCGGTGGTTCTCTCAGGGTACTCTGGGTTCCTCCACCACTAAAACTGGTCTCCATCATATAGCTGAAATATTGTTGAAAGTGGCGTTAAAACACCAAAAATCAATCAATCAATCAATCAATCAATCAATCAATCAATCAATCAATCAATCAATCAATCAATCTTTCATAATACAAACGAGCAAACACGGAAATTGTGGCATGCATTGGATCCTGAAGGTCGTTATCATATATTAGCATGAGAGTCGGAAATAATATGCACACGATTGGCAAGTATCAACTGAAAGACGGACGTGGGAAACATTTCACCAATCAGGTATTGAATACGAGTATACAGCATTACGATATTAAACTTAGATTTACTTCCCTTTGACTTGCCTGTCAAGGATATTATATACCCGTCATAGAGTTAAGTCCGATTACTTTATCTTATGACAGACAAGATTAAGTTCAATTTCTGTCAATCCATGACAAATGTATGTATTTGATGTCTATGCAAAAAAAAAATATGCATGCAATTACATATAAAGCGTAACTTGGGTTGTTTGTCTTTTTTCTTTATTAGACAAATGACAAGTATTTGTAAATGTATATAATACACAATTTATATAGCGCTATATATAATAGATAAAAAAAAATTACTCTAAGCGCTTAACATAGCTTAAAAAAGAACAAAGACTACAAAAATGACATGCAAAATAAATTTTTTTTTTTTTTTTTTTACATAAACCTATAAAACTTACAAGAAACGAAACATGAAGCAATAAAACTAAAATTATAAAAGAGGAAGAAAACGATATCGAAACTCTTAACTAAAAGTGATAAAAGTATGAAATATGTTTAAACAACGCGTCTATAATTAAAAAATTAAAAATTTTCCACCAAGAATTAAAACATACGTGACTCATATAGAATATAAAAATACATCGTTACTGCACACCATCAATTAAATAAAATCAACATAGGCATGTCTAAAAAGATATGTTTTCAGTTGTTTCTTGAAAATTCCCATTGATTGTTCATGTCGGATGCTACCTGGGAGATTGTTCCACAGTCTAGATGCTGCCCTGTCAAATTGCCTCTCACTGAATGTCTTTGTGCGCACTCTTGGGTTTTGATAGCAGCATGGAATTTTCCGAGCGAAGTGATCTTGTTGGAACATGAATTTTTAACATTCCTGGAGATAAACAGGAGCACGCTCAGTCAGAATTTTAAAAGTGTATAAAAGCAACTCGTACTGACGAATTTGGGCAAAACACGATTTGACCAGAACACTTACGTGTATTTCCATGTTTAATGCCTTGTCAAAATGTACACAAAGGGAGCATCGCTTACAACACAACCGTTCTATCGTTTCTTTTGGTGCTAATGGCGTTATATTCAGGTTATATTGAACTTTGATACACGGTAACGATATGTATTGAACTCACGTTAATTTGCTAATTATTCGAGAGAGCACATTAGGCATTAGATGCGACATTCAATAACAAAAACAACCATGTCAGTAGTAGATGGGGACAGCTCAAGCCACATTTGCGGAGGTGCTGTGAGGTGCTACCGGAAGTCACGTGACCGGAAATCACGTGACCGGAAGTGACGTCAGTCACGTGACCGGAAGTGGCCCGGAACCGGAAGTGACGTCAGTCACCCGGAAGTATGTTCTGCGCATGCGCAACCGGAAGTTGCGCAATATCCGCCGTAGTAGGGCCCCCGAAGTGACACGTGACCGGAAGTGACGTCAGTCACGTGACCGGAAGAGGCCCTGTTCGGAAGTGATCGTGTGCGCATGCGCAACCGGAAATTGCGCAATCGTTTCCCGCGTTTTTTTCTTCTTACTGTAGTAGTAGTATAAAATGTACCATGGCGCATGACCGGAAGTACCAGGGCCACCGGAAGTGACCGAAGGTCACCCAAAGGGGTGTGCGCAACCGGAAGTGAGGATTTCCCGCGTTTTCTTACTGTAGTACAAATGGCTGTTTCCCGCGTTTTTTCTTACTGTAGTACAAATGGATGTTTCCCGCGTTTTTTTCTTACTAGTAGTACCATGGATACCGAAGGTCACCCAAAGGGTGACCGGAAGTGAGGATTTCCCTGCGTAGTAGTGGGGTGTTCTCTACGACGTCCGCGTCTAGCTCTGGTTATCTACCCCTTTCCCGCCATTTTCATATCATGTAGTACTCCATTACATTACTATAGTAGTGGGGGTGTTCTCTACGACGTCCGCGTTCTATCCGTGGTTATCTACCCCTTTCCCCGCCATTTTCATATAGTGTTGTGTTGTACTCTCTTAAGAGTGCATTGCCATCTCGAAGTTTTACCTTTTCAAAAACATTAACCAAAATAAAGTCCGATTTTTCGTTTATATTTAGATATTTCAAGCTCTTTCAATTTTCACCTATAGTCTGATTTACTTGCGGTCGTGTTGTATGTATTGTGAAGATCTAAATAAATTATACCAGATTTTGGGTTCAAATGGAGTGTTGAAGGTTATACACCCAAGTATTTTCAGAGATATTACAGAACCATTTGGCTGTTGAACAAACAAAATTGGATTTTCCCCGTTCATAACGAAGTTTAAACTATCAGTTGTTTTCCCCGTATCACTTTC
>MJUT01047078.1:205498-227551 GCA_002080005.1 Gigantidas platifrons
CCTAAGACATTTTCATTCCATCAAAGTACCACAGAAGATGATTGGGATAAATCAAAAGAATTATAATTTATATTTTTTTTCTAAAACGTTGCTTCGTATTCGTCTGTGTATCCGATTCGATTAAAAGGTTTTGTCTGTCCTGAGGAAAATATACATGACTATATTGAAGAAAAATGACATGTGATTTATCAATGGCAGTCCGTTTCTAATTAAGATTTATAATATTTACTGCTAAACAACTGGATCATAAAGAAAATCGATATTGTCGAGAAAGTTCGTCTTGTGATATTTAGAAATACAAATGTATAATGATGTGATTTTGTACGAGTCGTGTCCAACTTTTTGAGACGTGACTTTCTTATCAATAAGACAATCTTAAAGAAACTGTGATTAATTAATCTTTGACATTTCTGTTGATTTTTTTTAACTGTTCTGACAGTGTAGTGTTGTTTGTTTTTCATACTTTTGTTTTTGCTCGCCAGATTTTTCATCAAATTGATATCCTTACGATAAGAAAGTTTCAACAGTGATAGTCATCAATTCAACGAATGCCAACAAAACGAACAATGTACTTCTCACTTTAACTCTTTGGTCACAATAAGGGACATAATGATATATGACGTTCGAAATTCAGGTCCTAGCTTGGGACAGACACAAAATGTGGTTGGGTTAAACAGATTAATTGGATCCTAACCTTTCACTTATATGAACAATAGCGAAATGGATTTGATTTATTTCTCTGTTTCTAGAAAGGTACAGGACAGTAATTAGTAACTTTTGGCTTAAGAATACAGATTGTGTATATATACACATAGTCTTATACACAGAACTTAAGAATTATATCTATTTAATCTAGTGCGCACGACGCGTTTCTGGAATTTCCATTTAACTTAAGAATACTGACCAGTTATAACACATAGTCTGTATATAAGACTTAGTTGATAAATTACAGATGTTTAATGTGCACAACTCGTTTTTGGATTGACCTTGATAAGAGACTGGAAATGCGAAATAATCTAAAAGTGTTTGGGAGCAATAAAACCAAAGGGTCTAAATAGGATAGCCACACTCGCTTATATGAGGAAGGAGAACCGGTATTTAATAATAACTACATTATATATGTCAGTCCATTGTGTGAAATATGTCGTGATTTTCTGTTAATACTGTGAAAATGGCACACAATTTTGCCACTTGAATAACTCACTATTACAAGTGTTTCCATATGCGAAGCACAAGCAAACAATATTTAGATAATCAAAATACTATGGTAAAGTTTTCATTCATTCAAGTGCAATAATCTAGAAAACCATCGTGTACACTAATTTAGATATCAATTACATTTGTAATGATAAAACTTATAGCTGGCCTACTTTTGTGGCTATAAATAAGTGATTCACTCTCGGTCCAATGCCTACTGTACTGTATCAACCCTAATATGTCACTCTGAGTCAAATTGTCGGAAATTATTGCAGTATGAAGGGTCACGCCGTCAAGTGTTTGGATTGAAAATCAACACGCTTTGGGAAAACAGGTTGTACTAAAGAACACAAGAGAAAATTAGTTGGGAATAGGAAACGAACTTCAATGGTTTTCCTATTGTTGTGTTTAATTGGTTTTGACTTTTTCATTATTTTCATTAGTTTCCAAAATTGAATTGTTTCCGCTTAATAACACAACGCCGATGTATCAACTATCAAATGAAGGTTTCAGTGAACTTCTTATCGCATTGTTGCCAATTTTCAAAAATTACTTTATATAAAACGAAAACATTTGTTCAATTGTAATGTAGAAATTAAGATATTTAGATTTCAAATTCAAGCTTCAATAACAAATATATTAAATACTCGAAATAATAAACAGAATATAATTGGTAAAGTACATTGGCAAACGACGGTCCCCATTGAACATTATCTATATAATATATATTGATAAGTGGAATTAACGGCGTGAAACCGATGTTGCAATAATATATTTCTGAAGGCAATGTATGCTATTTCTATATAAAAATGAAAACCAATCTTTGAGAGCAAGAAAAGTCAAAGGACCTAAGGAGGATTAATAGAGCTAAAAACTCGTGACATTTTACAGTGGTGATATCAGAATATGTTAAATGTTTCGAATGTAGCCATAACAGTAAGAAGAGTTTGAAGATACAAAAGAGGGAACCAGAATGCGTAAATCAGAAGGACAGACACCACACTGGTCAAAAGAAAAAAGACAAAAGGACAAACACGATCTACAAAACATGCATATATCGAATAACACGAACCCCACTAAAAACTGGGGGTGAACTCAGGTGTTTCGGAGGATTAAGCAGTTCCATATCACAACAGTGTAGAATAATCTATATCACGAAATATACAAGACTTCTACGGTTGTTGATGGTAAGTTACAAGGAAGAATGATGAGAAAGCAGAAAAAAAGCAAAAAAAAAGCAATTCGGAATTTCTATAGTTTCCATTAGGAGAAGCGAATTAGATGCTTGACCCATACTGAACTTCCGTGCCTAAGCTGCTTGTGGAAAAGTTACGTACGGCAATTTGACCATCCTTGTGTCATTAATTTCAATTAGAAAATAGTCTCTAAATGTGACTTTTGGTGATGTGTTATTTGTTATTTGTTTTGTAAAAGGTTGAAGATATCGATAGGGAATTTAAAGCTGTTAAACATTGAAAGGCATAGAATACAATGGCCAAACAAACAAGACAAAAAGACAATTAATGATAGATAAAACACTACACTGAAAACTTGAAACTGGGCATGCAACACAAATCGCACTAATAACCAGGGAGGTTAGCAGTTCCTATTGTATTATTGGCACCCGTAAATGGTATATTTATGAAGGACACGATCTCATCTGATGTACAAATTGTGGTGAACATGCGTATTCGTTAAAAAGTACAAATAGCACAATTAGTATTTCTACAAAATTAATATCAAAACGCAAACCGAGCATTATGGCGGATATCACAACATGGAACGAAAAACGGGAAGAGAGGTCATATGAAAAAAAAATAAACAACTTAAACATCACTAAAAGTCTGAGGGACGCTAAGGTGCTCTGGAAAGGCAAGGAGTGCCTGCTCCAATAAGGGCACCTGTCGTGGTACTCCTGTAATGACCCGCGACAAAAGTATTCTGTATGGTGAGCACATCATAATGGCGACTGTACAACTTGCGATGTGATGTTTCCAACTACATCAGCAGGAACACGTGTTTCAGTAGCGTCCTTGTTAACTGCAACTCTCTAACAACAAACTCCTGATAAAAACCACATTCTCTGTGATAGTGTATCAATTGAGAGATATATGATTCGTATTGCTGGAATGTTGATACAATTAAATGGAAAGTTCACAATGGGAAAATTAAAATAATCTATCTGTCTCGATCTTAACCAAACGTGACTAGCAATTTCTAGGTGAAGATCAGGGTACCAGTAGTCGTAGTACCGTTTATTTCAAGTTTAACGAGAAAGATAAATGCCTATTTATTCTGCACAAATATTTGAGATCAACTTAGTAACCATTCCTGGATTTTTGCAGTGAAATATTTTGAATTTGATGAAAGTACACAATGTGAAAATTGAAGTAATCTGTCTGTCTCGTTCTTGATGCGGTCATGCAAATATTTTCAACGTGTGAGAAAATTCCTATCCTCACATATAGCAGAGCGATCGCTCTAAACTTAAATAGTATGCATGATATATTCAATCCGCGGGACATATTAAAGAGAATCTATGGCCTGAACACGACCGGTGTCACTAGTGGAGCAGGAACTGCTTACCCTTCCGGAGCACCTGAGTTCATCCCCGATTTTTAGTGGGGTTCGTGTTACTCGATCTTTAGTTTTATATGTAAGTTTTGTAGATCGTTGTTTGTCCTTTTGTACTTTTTCCTTTTGGTCATTGTGCTGTCTGTTCTTCTTCGATATACGGATTCTGATTGCCCCTTTGGTATCTCCAAACACTTCAATGACTTAGATATTACATTTAATCCAAAGCCATCGCAAGACATGATAGCGAAACCATACTCAAATTTGAGCTATTATATATAATGCAATAACATCTACCGTCATTTATACGCAAGTGACGTTATACTTTTCACCAAAGTGTTGACATCTTCCGACAACGTTCTTGAACAGCAAAATGAGAGGATTCTTTAAGCACCCTTGACTTAATAGAAGTGTACTCAGAAAGAACATATTGAGGGAGACCTCATTTTATTACATATAAATGTAAACGAATTATCTGACTACTAATTGCCTGATGTGTCTGTGTCCGCAATGCCCTCTTCATCAAATACCATACATATATATACAAAGGTCAATATGATTCAATTTAGCATTACTGCAATGTCCGCTGGCTATGTATGACTAAAGAAATAACCACCCAGTAGTCAGTGTTTCGGCCATGAAATGGTTTATTATTGATATTCATGATTGGAATTTACAGTTCTTTAAGAATTTCCTCCCTCAGGCATAGGTGATCTTAGCCAATTTTTTGTTTTCGTGCTCAAGCCATTTTGCCTGTTTTTGCTCCCAATTTTTGTTATCTTATTAAGCTCCAGAATATATTGACTATAGTCGTACTTGATGAAGCTTATTCCAGAAAAGGGCTGTGCGCACATTAATTATATATCGACGTAAATGTTGATTGTAATTTGTGCCAGTTTTTCATCTTTTGCTTATATACTTATTGTCAATTGAAATCAGGTTATCAAGAGGATCCCATTAACCGGTTTAACCCCACCATATTTTTGTGCTTGTCCCAAGCCAGTACCTGGATATCAAACGTCATGTGTCGTGGTCATTTATTTTATGCTTAGTGAGTTAAGATGAGAGGTGATTGTCCGTTGTGCTGCTATTTGTGAAATTGTTGACGGTTTACACTTTCATTTCTTAATGTAAATATTGCTAGGGAAAGATAATGAATTCCTGCTCTGTTACTGGTACCCGTCATGTTACTCCTGTTAGACATCCAGTGATAAAGAAGGATGGGACTTTGTCTAGATATACTATTTCGAATGAATCTCCGTACTTCAATCAACCCATTTGTTTTAATTTGGATAACATTTTCTGTGACCTTTAGCATGTTATTATTGACTGAGTTTGATAATTTTCCTCGCGACATTTACATTCAAAACATGTTAGAGATTAGTCTGCAAGAAAATTGATAAATCCTACAATACAATTTAAATAGAAAAGTCCTACCCACGCACGGTGTACTAATTCAATAAGATACACAATATATCGTATCATGCATGCATTGTGCAAATGTATATTTGTCAATATGTAAACAACGCCCTCAATAAAGCCATTAGGTGTGAATTTAGAGATTGTCGCAAATTGTAATATATTCCTTTATTGACAGGAATGTGATCGATCATGTATATGTGAATTAAAGATACCGATTTCTCCTCTTTTTCTACGAACCGCATCGGTGGTGTAATGGATAGCGTACTCGCCTTCGGTGCGGTATATCGTGAGTTCTAATTTAGTGCATACTGAGCGTTTCTGGAATACCATTTATCTGGAAAGCCAAATTATGTAAAAGTCTTTGAGAGCAACAAAAACAACAACAACAACAACCAAAAAAAAACCAAAAAACCACCGAAGGACTTACATTGGATTAATATTATTAAAAACTCGTGCATTTTACAGTGGTGATATCAGAGTATGTTAAATGTTTTCGAATTAATCATAACAGTAAATACATTGACACCTAATCCATATTACAACAGCTTAGAATAATCTCTATTACAAAACAAACCAGACTTAAACAACTGTTGATGGTAAGTTACAAGGATGAGAAAACAAACCATAAAAAAAGACATTTGGAATTTATATGGTTTCAATTAGCAGAAGCTAATTAGATGCTTGACCCATACTGAACTTCCGTGTCTAAGCTGCTTGTGGAAAAGTTACTTACGACAATTTGACCATCCTTGTGTCAGTAATCTTAATTAGAAAATAGTCTTTAAATAGGAGGACTTCTGGAGAAATGTTATTTGTTATTTGTGTTATATCTTTGGTAAAGGGTTGGAGATATCGCTAGCGAATCTAAATCTGTTAAACATTGGAAGGCAGACAATACAGTGGCCAAGCAAAACTGAATAAAAGACAACCAATGCTCGATAACACACTGCACAGAAAGCTTGAGACTGGGCAACATGAAGAACCCCACTAAGAACCGGAAAGTGTAAGTAGTTCTTGCGTTAATATTGGCAGCCGTAGTGTTATTGCTATGAAAGACACAAACTCATCTGATATTGAAATTGTAGTGAATATCATTATCAGTAAATAAATACAAATAGCACATATTAAACCTCTATAAAATGAGTTAGTAGGCGAACAGTGCATCATGGTAGACATCACAACATGGAATTAGAAACGCGAAGACACGTTATTTGACAAAATATACAACATAAGCCTCAATAAAAATCAGAAGGAAACTAAGGTTCTCTGGAATGATAATGAATTCCTGCTCTATTACTGGTACCCGTCGTGTTTTTTCTGTTAGCCATCCAGTGATAAAAAGGATGGGACTACGTCTACTGGTAAAAGAACAAAATAATCCGTGGTCATCTGTGACAAAAGTATTCTGTAACGATGAGCACATCGTAATGGCGACTATAAAACTTGCGATGTGATGTATTCCACTATATCAGTAGGAACCCTTTTTTCAGTAGCGCCCTTGTTATCTGCAACTCCCTTTCGACGAACTCCTGATAAAAACCACATGCTCTGGGATATCATATCAATTGAGAGATATATGATGCGTATTGCTGGAATGTTGATACAACTGAATGGAAAGTTCACATAGGGAAAATTGAAATAATCTATCTGTCTCGTTCTTAATCAGCAGTGACTGTCAATATCTTGGTGAGTGTTAGGGTACGAGTAGACCTTGATATAGCTGTCATATCTTTTGTTTCGAGTGTAATGGGATAGATGACAATTTATTCTTCAAAAACCATTGAGATCAACGTAGTATCAAAACCTGGATTTTTGCAGTGAAATATTTTGAAGGGACATAATTTTCTTCGCTATACGGATTCTGATTACCCCTTTGATATCTTCAAACCCTTCTTATTTAGCGAAACTACTAATGTGACAAGGCATGCTAGCCTTTATTAATCATATGGTATCAATATAGGTTGTTGATGTTGTTGCAGATGAGGTCGTATCGTTCGCCAGTTTATTTTTAAGGGTTGTATTGCTAAGTAACACTCGACCAAATGAAGTCATCTTTTATGCTAAGTGCAAGGAATTTATTGACCAATGTAATACTGCACAAGAGAAAATCAATTTATTTTTAATGAGTTAATGTATCAATTATGTGCGAAACAATTTTACTTGTATGGTTATGGTGTTTAACGCCACTTTCACCAATATTTTAGTTATATCGTGACGTTGAAGCAATTTGAGAACAGAAACTAAAAAAAAAAAAAAACTTCTCCCATTATGACGTAATTTTAACCCCGCTGAACCAGTGGTGAAAAAATCTGTAATCCTCTAGAGGATTAAAATGCCTCATGCCTTTCCCCGCATTTGACTCGTTTGACTCGTTTGACGGCTTTTGAAATAAAGTTCGTGTTAAATAATGGGAGAAACAAATTCTCCTTCAGTTGCCCATGTGGGTTACGATATTTCTCCACTCTCGAGAGTTAAATTAAAAATTTTAACCACGAGCCGTGGTTAAATTTTTTAATTTAACTCTCTTGAGTAGAGAAATATATAACCCACGGGCAACTGAAGGAGAATATATATATAACACACTGACGGAACAGTTTCAATAGAAAAATCGTAGCAGGCATGTATATGACCGTTCGCTTTCCTGACCTGGTACATGTACTTTAACATAACAAAAAATGTCGGTGTTAAACTAGCTTATGAGCCGAAAGCTCCCCGCTTAGTGTAATGCGGTCATGCAAATGTTTTCCCACGTGTGTGAATCTGCCAATCATCTTATATAGCACAACGAACAGAGTTGTTAGTAAGAACGCTCTAATCTTGAACATGCATGAAATATTCAATCCTCGTGACACATTGAAGAGAACCGAGGACCTGAACCATGATTTAAGGTGGTACCATACACTTCAGGAAAAATTTGATCTGCTCGTTTAATGTTCTTATTTTTTGGCAGTGTGTTTGAATATATCCACTGTAATAAATATCAAAATTTTAACAAATTCCACCCAACAGACTCGGCGCTATAATTTCACTAGCCACATAGGAGCTTTTCTCTCTGTGGTTTTGATCACCGAGATGCTTGAAATCTGCATAAAAACATCCTATGACCAAAACGTTCAACTGATTTTAAAGAGTTATCTCCCTGTAGTGTATGGTAACCCCTTACATATACGATTGTATACAATGCCATCGTAAGACATGATAGCAATGAACAATTGGAGAGCTAATATTCTTATGTGTCCATACGTTCCGGGTTCCGTGTTGTGATTTCCGTTAGGATTTCCGCATAAAAACGATGTTCGGGTCATCTTTACCTCCGGTTATTTGTAGGAGGGCTCATGTCTTATTTACGTTGTTTGTGTTTGTATGGATACACTGCTGTCCAACATATATTGTGTTCTGTTTTTGATTTGTTTTCGGCATCTTGTGTACCTTATGTTGCCAGTTTCTCTGGATGGTCTATTTGTATTGCCTCTTCGGTATTCTCTAACGTTTATTTATAACATTTCGTCGTCTGTATGCCAGTGACATGATACTATTTAAACAAGGTGTTGATGTCTCCGGACAAACGTTTTTAAACGACAAGTTGAAAAGATTCCTTGATTCAATAAATTTGTACTAAGACGGACCATATTGAGTGAGACCTCATTTTAATAGACATAAATGTAAACGAATAATAACACTACTAATTGTCAGATGTGTTTGTGTCCACTGTGCTCTCTTCATAAAGGAACATCAAGGTTTACATATATATAAAGGTCAATATCGATCAATAATAACATCCGGGCTTTCATTACGTCAATGGCCGCTGACTCGGTATGAATAAGAAGATATTGAAGATACCAAAGGGGTAATCAGAATTCGTCAATCGAAGAAGGACAGACTACACAATGGCCAAAAGAAAAAAGGATAAAAGGACAAAGAACGATCTACGAACCATACACATCAAATTAAATATCGAGTAACAGGAACCCCACTAAACACCGGCGGTAAATAAAGATATTATAACCATCAAGTAGTCAGTGTTTCGGCATTGACATAGTTTAATAGATATATTTTTTTGCAGAATTTGCAGTCACAAATACTGTAATTTATTAACCCAAAATTTCTCCTCCCTACTGCAGAGGTGATCATAACCACATTTGGCTTTCCCTTTTGCTTTTGTTGTTACTCCCATAGACTTGGTTTATCAACTTATGACTTTTAAATTGTTTTAATCTGTGCCGGTCCGGTATTGTATATCTTGTTGATATATCCATTGTAGTTGGAAAATAAGAAGGCGACGGGGGGGGGAGTGGGGTGTGAACACATTAACTGGTTTAACCCAGCCACATGTTTGCCTCTGTCCCAAACCAGGACCTAGATTTCCGCCGTCATATGTCGTGTTTTGTGTGTGTGTGTGTATGTGTGTGTGTGTGTGTGTGTGTGTGTGTATTCAGTAAAGTAAGGTGATTGTTCGTTTAATTGATATTGGTGGAATTGTTGACTATTATTGTTTAAACTTGTTGTCATACTATAAATCTACTATTGCGAAGTATTCTGTAGTTCAATCAAGCCATTTGTTTCATTTAGATGTCGTTTGCCATCACCTTTAGCATGTTATTATTGACTGATTTTTATCATTTTCCTCACGACATTCACAATCAAAACATGTCAAGAGATTTGTCTAGAACAGAACTGATTTACTAATTCAATAATATACACAATATATTGAATCATGCATGCATTGTGCCTATGTATATTTGTCAATATGTATACAACGCCGTAAATAAAGCCATTAGGAGTAAATTTAGAGATTGTCGCAAATTGTAATATATTCCTTTATTGACAGGAATGTGAGCGGTCATGTATATATGAATTAATGATATCTATTTCGCCTCTTTTTCTACGAACCGCATCGGGAGTGTAGCGGTCAACGTGCTCTTCTCCAGTGCGGTAGATCGTGGGTTTGAACACCGATCGGGTAAAACCAAAGACTATAAGATTGGTATTGTTTTCTTCTCTGCTAAGCACGCACCATTAAGAAGAAAGAGCAAAGACTGGTTGGTTCGGTATCAGGATAATGTGTCCGAAAGGGGCGACATATATATCTACCGATTGTTGTTTCAGTGAGCTAACAAAATAAAAATCCAACTAAGCGTGTTGGTGTAGTACAGAGCGGACCTCGCCATCATCTCATTGAAAATTAACGTATTCTCGCCATGATATAGATGACAAACACTTGAGTTGGCGTTCAACAACAATCACTCAATCACTCGTTCTTTTTCTACAATTTTTCTATTAGATTTTAGGACTGTTATCTGACAGTATCGTATTGTTTTGGTTTTCATGTTATTAATAAATACAAATGCCTAGGTTAGCGTTCACATTGAGTGCAGTAGATAGTGACATTGATAACCGGTCAGACTAAACCTTTAAAGCACGTAGTATTAAGGTGTTAGAGCACAAACTGGTTAACCCAGTGTCATGATAATTTGAAGCAACATGTCTAGCTGTTGACTGTTGTTTTAGTGACATGGCAGTGTAACATTTCAAGTTAGTGCGTTTTTCTAGTACAAACCAGACATCAACATCTTGTTGTTCATAGTCACTTGTTCTTCATAATATATTGAAAAGCGTTCACTCAAATTTAAGCAACAACTATTCACTCACTCACCTCGCAAATACACATATAAATACATGTAATACATTGATTCTTGAATCCCTTCCAGAGCATTGCATTGAACCCTGGTTTTATGTTGTCATTGTTCTATTTGGTTTTCTGTATTGTATTGTTTGTTCTGTGTTGTCTGCCTTTTGTGTCTTGCAACCAATGTTTTCTGTGTCTTTGGATTATTCATTTTTGATTACCTCAGCAGTTTGCTCTAATGATTATTTACACCCGATTTTTTTAACTGGTGTATATAGCAAATAAATGTCAATGTTGTCAGCAACATGGCACTTCCTTATTATTCATACACAATAATTTTTCATAGATTTTCTAATTTTAATTGTCCCTGCTGTTTGCTTTATAGTTTATTGACATCTGATTTAGTTTAAACCGATGTTTATACCAAAACGCGGTCAATGACGTTACCAAAATGGCACGTCCTCATTCATACAATAAAGCTAATTTACTTCCTCATTGCAACGCGATTTCTAGTTGATTATAAAGCTACAACATAGCAGGAATCATGATTACCGGTTTCATTCATGTTATTAGTTTTCTCTTTGGAGTTATTTATTTGATAAAAATAGCACTATGTTTTTATTAATTAAACTATTCTGATAATACGGCAATGCGAGATTCCTCCCAGTACGCTACCGCTCGACCTATGTCTATAACATGGTGTTTGTCAGTCAGTACAATGCTCTGATTAAGTTAGCACAATGTGGTGATTATCGATGTCATATACAAAATAATTGTCTTATATTTACTACTGGTTGCATTTCAGTTCTTTTAATTGATTAAAGGGTCGTTGTTGTCGTGATCGTATGGTAGTTGGATTTACAACTACCTATGTAATTAGCGCCAATCGAAAGATAATCTTTGGTCACAAAAGTTGTGAAGAAGTTTGTCTGGGTTTACATGTTACATTCAAAATTCAAGGATTGGGTTGTTGTACATCTTTAGCTGAGACGCTAACATTCCTTATAGATCTTTACAAAAGGTTTGCATTATACAAAAAAAATCAAAACAGTGATGGTCAACAATTCCACCAAATATCACCAAAACGAACAATCACATTGCACACCAAATCATTGCTTCTGAAAGGCGCAACTTAAGGCGGGAGTAAAGCAGTTAATGGGATACCAATCCAACTCCCATCTCTTGATGATTAGATCGCTAACGGCAATGCACATATAAAAAACTGGAGGGCCAGGGTGGTTCAATGAGTTAGGTAGTTGGGTTGTTTAACAACTCATACAAGCCTATAACCAATAAGGCGTGGGTTCGCGCCTTGCTTTGTTAATTACAAAAAAGTGTGCACGCCACTCACAGCCGCAAGTGATAAAGTTTACCAGTTGCTTGCCCATGGACGGTGGTTCTCTCCGGGAACTCCGGCTTCTTCTACCACTAAACCTGGTCGCCATGATATATCTGAAATATTGCGGAAAGTGGCATTAAACACAATAAATCAAATCAAATCAAATAAAAATCTGCACATATTCGCTTCCACTCAACAATATCATACATTGTAACAAATATTAATGACAACATAAACATGGAAAGTAGAATAGCAGGATCAATGAGTATTCGTGGATAACTTGCTGATAGACAAAAATGTGGAATTTGGTGATTAAAGACCATTACACTTAGGACAAAATCATTACTGATACTCTTCTAACATAACATTTTACTTCTCTGCAATCTTCAACGTTCTATTGTTCTACATCTTAATGTAGAATTCTTTCTTTAAATAACGGTAGGGATTTGGTGTTGAAAGCCACTTTCAACAATATTTTATTGTCGGAGAAAACCACCGACCTGTTGCAAGTCACTGACAAACTTATCATATAATGTTGTGCCGCATTCTTTAGATATAATTCGGAAAAGTTCAAATGCAGAATGTCGTTGATGATATTTTCTTGCGCACTAGATGATGTATCTATGTCGTTATTGCTTATTAAATAGGCAATGCTGCACTTGGTGGTATTTCTTATAGTAACTTAGACAATTAATCATCTTTATCTCTATACCACAGAATGATGAATAGAGTCAGAACAAACAGCAAGACCAATGATGGTGTCTAGCCGTCTTAGATGACCATTTGTTCAATCACAATAAGTTTGTAATAGTATTTAAGGATCACAACACATGAAAGACTATGTAACCCGTATATCTAAAGACTTGTCGGCTCAATACTTTATTTACGATTATTGTTCTATTACCTAATGTGTAGCAATAAATCAAAGCACTGACTATACTGATGAATTACTTTATATTAATATTCTCAAAAACGTATTAAGATCAGAAAATTTGAAAATACCACTAGGTATACGGAAGTGATTTGAAGTATATCCAATACAATCGCCTACCAATGATGATGTCTAGTCTTCTTAAATGACCATTGTTCAGTCACAATCAATTGTAAAAGTATTTAAGGAAAACAATATTTTATATAACATCAACTCATATATCTAAAGTCTTGTCACTTCAATAGTTTATTTACAATAATTGTTTTATTATACAGTGTGTAGCAATTTATCAAAGCACTGACTATTCTGATGAATTACTTTATATTACAATATCAGTTAATAAACAACATTGGTTATTGTTGTATGTCCTAGGAAAGATAATTTGGAAAAGAAAAAGCGAAGCCGTAATTCGAAGAATTACAGCCAATACAGTGACATAAAGAACAAACAGTAAGACCAATGATAGTGTCTAGCCGTCTTAGATGACCATTTGTTCAATCACAATCAGTTCGTAATAATAATTTAGAAACACAATGTTTAGTAATGTGTACCCATTAACCAAAGCACTGAACATTCTGATGAATACCCTCTTATAACAATATCAGTTTATACATAATATTGTCTGTTATGTTCCATCCTGGTCAGGGTTTTATGAGACAAGTAAATAAATTACAAATATACAAGCAGTATCAATTGGGTTAAATGTATCCTTACAGTAATGGTCTGCAACTAACAGATTCTACCAACTTAGCTAGAAGTCAGTAATACATTGGAATTTTGCTATGAGAGTGTCCATTTGGGTGGTTTTGTCGTTGGTGCATTGAATGTGATTTCCAAGGACTCAAGAAACAATGAACACAAAACGAAGAACAAAAACAAACGAACCCCCCCAAAAAACAAATACGAGCAACACGGACCGGACCATAAAAACCTAGGATGTATCCATGTGCTCTGGAAGTGTTAGCAGTTCCTATTACTCATAGTCAAGTCCAGTAAGCGTCTTGTGTATAGAAGAAAGAGAGCATCTTCGTAAAAGGAAAATCCATTGCTATTTGAGCAATGGAGGACCGTATAACTTTTTGTAGCGATCTAGGAATAACCTTTGTTTCAGTATATTTTGCTTTAATAGACCAGTTCTGTCCAGAAAACCACTGTAGTGGACAAAAGCGCGAGAATGACGAGTAAGTTGTGAAATGTAATAGATTGGTAATGCTGAATTGTTGCTACTGATGAAAGGAAATTTGACTACTGGAACAATGAACTCATCACTGTTGTCGCAGAGGTTTTAATTTTTTCCCTCCGTTATCGATTTCACATTTGAGTATCATCTTTTAAAGCTGAATTGGATTGAGGAGAGGTCAATAATCACCGTATTGAGAATTATTCATTGACAGACCATGATCTATATAGCAGACGATGGAATTAAATATCTAGGCTATTTTTTTTTATTCCTGAGAAGCCCTTGAAGGAAGTCTGACTCGTTAGCATTTATAACCAATCAGTGAGTAGTGGAGCACAATTAGAAGCAATTGGAATACCAACATATACCACAGCTATAGAAATTCTTGTTTACACGATTGAAGAGCTAATGTACATTTTTGTAATTGAGATGTTACTACAGTTGTTATCAACTTTAATGTGCATACAAAAAAACTCAACATTTTTATATAATGGAGAAATATTTGACTTGTCATTGTATTTCGCATCTATGAGTTAATCTTGTATATTCTCCGGACAAGATTACTTGTCACCTTCGAGGTCATGTGCCTTCAAGGTCATGTGCCGTGCACTGAATATATGCATGCAAAAACATAAGATATGACCAAATGGCATAGCTTAAGATAATGAGATAGATAGTTCAAATTAATGTATGATGTTAGTAAATACTAATTCATAAAATCGCTGTACCTTTATATCGTCCTTCAAAATGTTTTCTATTGTAATATTAATTTTGACCAATGACGGCATGACAAAGTGAAATTTTAATCTATGAGCAAACTATTGTGAAAATATGAAAATAAAGTGGAATACAAAACAGAAAAATTAAGAAGAGTATGACGCACATGCCACCTATTGTCGCAATAATTGTTATATATTTTTGAAGTGATGACAAAGCTATTTTATCAAAGGAAAACATATAATATACATATGTTTACGAGTTCGCAAGTGATCAGATATCTAAATGGAAGAATATGACGCAAATTTTTGTTTGTTTATATTTTGTTTTTGGATAATTTGCATGGTAGTTGAGCGATCGGAAGCATTTTCCTAGCTTCAGTGTTATAATTCAAAATAAGTATGAATAAAGTTCAACAAAACAGCTGTGATCGGAGTCTATCTACATTTTTGCAGTTTGTTTCCTTAATACCTTTCCACTCTTCTACGCTTTTTACGCATATCCCTTTCCCCCTCACTTACGCTTTTTACGCTTACCCCTTTCCCCCTCACTTACGCCTTTCTACGCTTTCTGTTACATAATCTCTTTGGACATAAATACCGAAGAATTAAGTCGCTATGTTGCAAAAGTTGTACCAGTTAACGAAATTACAGATTCCAAACTTTCTATTTTCAAAATAGGAAAATCCGAGTGTGATATAAATAACGTATAATATCTATGAATATTCACGAGTGTGTGTCATGTGCAGACGATGTAAATAAACATGGCGACGTCCAGATCAAACGTGTGGGACGTTTAACGCCAACTGACAACCACAAAGCTATCTCTGGACCAATATTCTTCATGTATGGCTTAAAATTTGCGGAAACACTTCAATTTTGCAAATCCGGTTGAACATAATTTTAAAAGAGTCCAAATCTGAACGTTAAATATAAAAGTTTACAAAACAGTGTGTGCATACACACTTGCCGATTTTCCGTGAAAGATGTTCAGCCATATATCAATAGTCTGGACCTTCCTCTAAAAATATGTCGCCAAAGTTTCAATGGATAAGCAACAAGAGCTCGTAGAAATCATTGGATATTCGGGCTATATTTTCTGATTTTTCAATCATGATAGAGCGGGAAGAGTTATTGTACGTTGTGTGGTGCTTGGCTTGGGGTATTTCACAAAGTCGTAACAAAAAATGCAATTTACGAACATATTGTTCCATCAATTGATTAAATAGTTGTCTAGCATTGACGTACTCAGGCTTTGGAGGTCAACCATGCACGGTAAGTAACATAACTTCTTCTAAAATATAGTTATAGTCTAAAAAGAAATATCGTTTTCAAGCGGGTCAAATGGGGTTAAATTTGAAACAAAAGGATGAACAAAAATCGCACAGAAAATTTACACGAACTAAATGTATTGGTATAAGATCTACGTTTCTATAAATGAATAAGAGATAGAATAGTTTTATAATTCACGAATTTGTTTCTTTTTACCCGAAAATGGCAAAAACAACAAACATACATATTAAGTTATAAAATTCTTCCAACCTTTAATAACTTTATCCAATCAGAGACTATATATGACGTAATTATGGCTGTTCGAAAATATCGGGATTGTTTAATACATCTATCTAAATGAGCTGTTCCGATATTCTTTGATATTGTTTATAAATTTCAAAAGAGTGTATCTTGTGTAAATTTCTTTTTATTTTGTTCCTTTAATGAAATTTTCTTCATGAAAACTGAGATAATGAATATACATTTTTTTTTATTAAGTCCCAAGTGTATTTTGTACAAATAAAATGTACATATATGTCTATTTTAACATGAATTTCCATGCAACTATTTTTTTAACAATTTTTGATAAAACACATATTATCATGTTTTAGTGCTATCAGGGAAGCTATACAAAATATATGCGTAATGCATATATTACAGTATGAACATGTATTAACATTCTGGTGTAATGTAACATACCTGTACATAATCTGTGATATGCTATGTTTAATTAATTACATTTTTTCAGTACATCATTATTGTGTGCACACTTAACAAACCCATTTCTGGAATAATGCAATTTTTTCATGTAGTTGCCACCAAGACATATACATGTATGTATAAAGATAATTTTTAGATTGCATTTTATATAAACTTTTTGCACAAGTACATGATAAACTATTTCTGGAAAAGATAGTTATTATTTTTAGTTCTTCATTTTCTTTCTCTATTGCTTAATGCTTTTTTTATTCTACATGTGTGACCATGTTGTCTCAGTAGATCATGAAGAGTTTTAAATGTCACTTCTGAAAGTTGATGTTGTTGATTGTGATTCAGTGTAATCAAATTGCATAGGATCATAAAACACAAAAATTATTTTAAAGAAATCACAATGATTTCACATGGAACAAGTTGGTCATGGACTTCGACACAACAATATTTGTAGTCATCAAATGTAAAATTATAGCATATAAAGAAAAGAGAGTGACATTTAGGACTGCTGAGAATTAAGATAAATAGAAAGTTTCAAATGTAATAGTAGAAGATATATAGAATCTAACACCGGCAAAAGTGCAAGACAGGGAAATCTCCGTCACCCGAGGGTAAAATTTCAATCGTTCGCTGACGAGGCTCGCCGAGTCAGCGAACGATTGCAATCTTACGCGAGGGTGTCGGAGATTTCCCTGTCTTGCACTTTTTGCCGGTGTTTGATTTTATTTCTCACTTTTATCAGCTGTTACCTAATTGTTTTGCTTACATTCCAGATCGAGCGTTTTCCCGCAAATTTTGTTTCCATTGCTGAAGTAAATATTCAATTTATTCATATGCATCCGTTTCTTGGCAGTATTTTAAATGTATTTCATAATAAAATACAATGTATTTAATAAATATATGATAAATGTATCTCAACACTACACCTGTGGCTGNGACTTAAAATAAATGTGTATTTGATATGCTATGAATAGACACATTGTACACTAAGTACAGGTTATACTTTATATAAATTTTATGTATGAAACATTCTATAAAAACATGTTATACATTCACGACGATTGTCCAAATATTGTAATGATCCAAATGGTGTAACTGTAATCATAAATTATATCCTCCAAAAATATTATCCCATGTGATAAAAGTGAGCCCTAAACTTATCCCATAGGAATAAATTTTTTGAAATTATGGATCAAATGTAGGTGATATTTTATCCCATATAAAAAAAAAATATCCGCCATTGTGGATAAAAAAAAGTTCAAAATATGTTATCCATACAGATAGAAAATGCCCACGAATTATCATCCCATAGGATAAAATATCTACGAAATAGTATTGAAAAAAAAACACTTTTAGCGCAAACGCGGTAATTTTGTCAATTCGGCTATTCCGTGTACCCTCCCGCTGTGAAATTACAGTGACGACCGAGTGTAAACAAACAAAACACCGGCATATAACGTATTTTTAAAGTCCTTAAAAAAACCCAACATAATTTAATAAGTTTCTGTATAAAAGCCTACAAGGTCGTTTCCGTGAGGTCATACACAACAACTACACATACAAAAAAAATTCCGGAAAAAATACTTAAGACAACCATCTATCGACTGACTTTTGTAATTTATCGTCATCCTGTGACGTAGTTTACAAGGGACGCTGGTGATATTGACACAAGTTGGTTACTGATTTTTTTCTAGATTTTTTGAGTATTTTACTTGCTTAAGTAGCTAAATGCAAAATACCATCAAATTGGAAAGTATCAGTAACGTAATTACATCACCGTCTAGTTATCGATGAAGGAAAAAGTACTGTAAACAATACATGAAGGTTAGGTTGTTATTCATGCGTGACACACATCAATGGAATGTATGTGTGCGTACTGGGAATCCCCAAAGGTAAATTCAATGAATTTTAAAAACAAATGAAAAAAATCTTATAATATTATTACTCACACAATATAGAGTTTGATTTAATATATGTGCTCAAATTGCGCCGATTCCGTCATCATAAGGGGGCTAAACGGAACAGCCGTTGTATGGCGAATTCTAAGGTGTCCTAAGGTCATAAAAATTACCGTATTTGTCCTATTAGAATCGAAATAATCCATGGCAGCCATTGTGTTACATTCATTTAACCATGGGCTGGGCCTTTATAATCGTTAATTTAACCCCTCGATGTCGCTCGGGATTAAATTCGATTATAAAGGCCCAGCCCATGGTTAAATGAATATAACACAATGCCTGCCATGGATTATTTCTTAATTAATGCGAGATAATATTTTTTAGAATATTTTATCCTCATGGATATAATTTCATTGATATTTTATCTGGGAGGATATAATTTTAGATAGGAACAAATAAATTGATACATCATAGGGTTTTTTGTTATCCTCCCAGATAAAATAGCAATGAAATTATATCCCATAGGAAAATATTTCTTAAATTTTTTTAACTGTATTAAAAAAAAATATTATCCTACAGAGGAATAATATTTATTAATGCGAGATAATATTTTTTTAGAATATTTTATCCTCATGGATATNAAATATTATCCTACAGAGGGATAATATTTATTAATGTGAGATAATATTTTTTAGAATATTTTATCCTCATGGATATAATTTCATTGATATTTTATCTGGGGGGATATAATTTTAGGTACATATGTAGGAACAAATAAATTGTTACAAGGCGACTGTCTTTTGATCAGGTTGATGAGGCAAAAAATATGTGAATTTCCCAGTAACATGATCATTTTTTTTAAAGTATAGTTGGGACATAAGAGGTGTGAAAAGTAGTTTTACAATGGAAAATACTGAAATGTGGAATAAATGTTCACCAGACACCGATCCAATTCATTTGTAAAGTAAACTGAGCTATTTAAATCCTTGCAAAACTATAATTAGATCCACATAAAATATTCAGAATACTATTTGTTTTTTTTCACCTTCAGTGTTGGGGCCGTTGTGGTCCTCATCGTATGGTAGTTGGATTTACAACTACCCGTGAAATCAGTGTCTATCACCACTAAATTTGTTACTTGGAACAACGGGTTTTCTGATTTCCTCCACCAATAAAACTGACCGCCACGATATAACAGAAATAGTGTTGAAAGTGGCATTAAACACTATAAACTAAACCACCTCAAGTGTTATATACTTGATAAAAAGCAAGTTATATTTGGTCCGTCCTTCGGTATAATTCAGAATTATTTTAGGTACATTCCAAAATGAAGTTGTCCTCATTTGATCGAGTCCGATCGTATGAAGCGTTCATCTGTGATTCAGAATGTCGAGAAATTTCTGGCTTCTGCTTCATTTCTTACAAAAAAGGAATTAGAAGTATGTTTTTAATAGTTATAGCACGCATGGACGTGGCAGAGGGAGTGAGACCTTAGTTTAACAGATTTTATCGGAAGTAAACCGATTACGCAAAGTATGACAGTATTTGACCATACATGTTTTCACCATGATATTTATATGTAAAATGTAATTAAATATATTAAACATATATAAAATTACGTGACCAACATTCGTGTAAATGACACAAGAACAGCCCGTATCTAATTCAAACTGTCATATTACGAGCACGTCCTGTTTTTTTTTTAATCACAGGTGCTCGTTTCAGATTTCACGCGCTTATTATATAACGGCGGGGAAACGGGGGTTTCTAGACGTCACTGTCAAAGGAAATGAGCACAGATTCAAAAGCTTGTGTAAGTGGGAAAGTGTTAAGGAATGTGATATGAAACTATAAGGGCAAAATATCATAAGCTGTTGCTATTGATCTAAATGTATCTGTATTTTTTTATTTTTTTATATCGAATGAATTTAGTGCCCACGACACGTTTCTGGAATAATCATCACCATGTACGTACAAAGCCATAATATTTGAAAGCCAAATAATTTAAAAGTCTTCAGGAGCAAGAATACGACAGAGCATATACAAGATAACAAAAGTCGACTAAGAAGAGTTTGAAGATACCAAAGTTCAAATGCAGAATGTCGTTGATGATATTTTCTTGCGCACTAGATGATGTATCTATGTCGTTATTGCTTATTAAATAGGCAATGCTGCACTTGGTGGTATTTCTTATAGTAACTTAGACAATTAATCATCTTTATCTCTATACCACAGAATGATGAATAGAGTCAGAACAAACAGCAAGACCAATGATGGTGTCTAGCCGTCTTAGATGACCATTTGTTCAATCACAATAAGTTTGTAATTATATTTAAGGATCACAACACATGAAAGACTATGTAACCCGTATATCTAAAGACTTGTCGGCTCAATACTTTATTTACGATTATTGTTCTATTACCTAATGTGTAGCAATAAATCAAAGCACTGACTATACTGATGAATTACTTTATATTAATATCCTCAAAAACGTATTAAGATAAGAAAATTTGAAAATACCACTAGGTATACGGAAGTGATTTGAAGTATATCCAATGCAATCGCCTACCAATGATGATGTCTAGTCTTCTTAGATGACCATTGTTCAGTCACAATCAATTGTAAAAGTATTTAAGGAAAACAATATTTGATATAACATCAACCCATATATCTAAAGTCTTGTCGCTTCAATAGTTTATTTACAATAATTGTTTTATTATATAGTGTGTAGCAATTTATCAAAGCACTGACTATTCTGATGAATTACTTTATATTACAATATCAGTTTATAAACAACATTGGCTATTGTTGTATGTCCTAGTTATCGTACTAAGGAAAGATAATTTGGAAAAGAAAAAGCGAAGCCGTAATTCGAAGAATTACAGCCAATACAGTGACATAAATAACAAACAGTAAGACCAATGATAGTGTCTATCAGTCTTAGATGACCATTTGTTCAATCACAATCAGTTTGTAATAATAATTTAGAAACACAATGTTTAGTAATGTGTACCCATTAATCAAAGCACTGAACATTCTGATGAATACCCTCTTATAACAATATCAGTTTATACATAATATTGTCTGTTATGTTCCATACTGGTCAGGGTTTTATGAGACAAGTAAATAAATTACAAATATACAAGCAGTATCAATTGGGTTATATGTATCCTTACAGTAATGGTCT
>MJUT01047078.1:228547-254887 GCA_002080005.1 Gigantidas platifrons
TAGTTCAAATTAATGTATGATGTTAGTAAATACTAATTCATAAAATCGCTGTACCTTTATATCGTCCTTCAAAATGTTTTCTATTGTAATATTAATTTTAACCAATGACGGCATGACAAAGTGAAATTTTAATCTATGAGCAAACTATTGTGAAAATATGAAAATAAAGTGGAATACAAAACAGAAAAATTAAGAAGAGTATGACGCACATGCCACCTATTGTCGCAATAATTGTTATATATTTTTGAAGGGATGACAAAGCTATTTTATCAAAGGAAAAACATATAATATACATATGCTTACGAGTTCGCAAGTGGTCAGATATCTAAATGGAAGAATATGACGCAAATTGTTTTTTGTTTATATTTTGTTTTTGGATAATTTGCATGGTAGTTGAGCGATCGGAAGCATTTTCCTAGCTTCAGTGTAATAATTCAAAATAAGTATGAATAAAGTTCAACAAAACATCAGTCATCGGAGTCTATCTACATTTTTGCAGTTTGTTTCTTTAAAGAATGCGATATGAAACAATAAGGGCAAAATATCATAAAATGTTGCTTTTGATCTAAATGTATCTGTATTTTTTTTATTTTTGTCTATTATTTAACAATACGATAAAATGAAGAAAAAAAAAACAGCAAAAAAAAACAACCAAAAAACAAAAAACAAAAACAAAAACAAAAACAAAAACAAAAAAACCCCCCCCAACAAAATACAAAGCAAACACTACCACACTGTAGGAACAGTTCCTAAGATCCTTAGTAAAATCGTAGAAAGAGCCGAAGTCCGTAACCTTAACACATCAATACATGAAGTCCGTACCCTTAACACACCAATACATGAAGTCCGTACCCTTAACACACCAATACATGATCGCTCACTTTCCTACCTTGGTACAGACACTTCAATAAAAGTGATGACGGTAAGCTAGCTTTATGGGTTTAACCCTCATATCTTAGTGAAATGATGCAGGCATGGACGTATTTTACACACCACAATAAGACCAATCTGTTACTGAAATGTACGTGTTTCCACATGTCACAATAAGATCAAATTACCATAAAATGTTGCTTGCATCAACATATTTTCATTTTGCCTCCTGAAGGAATGTGATATGCTAACAACAGAGAAAATAATGTTAGTTTATTCACTTAGGCCATTTTATTAGATTCATTAATATATCATCTAGTATCATTTTGTCGGTATAAGTTCTAAACAAAATAATTGGATGACCTTGGATGTGCCGAGAACATATTTTATCTACAGTTGTTTCCAGAGCGACAGAATAGACAAATTAATAAGCAAACAAAATGATTAATGATCTATAAACGAAAATTATTCATAGAAACTTTGACCGTAGACTAAAATTAATATGGAATTATAGAAATAGATGGGTGATCAATTATGTTTACTTCTAAGGCATACATAAAGAAATGACAACCATTTAATTAACCAAGATTTTTTTTCATTAAGAGAGTTTGCATCAATTTAGAAAACACCATTTGTATATAATAGATTACAGGCCTAGTGTCAGAATGTCAAGACAGGATAGACTGAGCTGAGCTGAACGTGTGAATGGTTTCATAATACAGATAAAGAATGAAATAGTCCAACCACGTGACATAAGCCTCGAAGGTCAAAATATCCAGATTAACACGTGGTCAAGCGTTGACGAATAACACAAATAACACGAATAACGGGAAAATATGTGTAGTATATAAATGCTTCAATTGAGAAATAATTAATATAACACATTGGTATCCCTGTCCCATGACAGGACCTGAATGTTCAACATCATGTATCGTAGTCCCCCCTTTTCGTGTTCAGAGGTATGAGATGATTGTTCGTCTTGTTGATGTTGGTGGATTTGTAGACCATCACTATTTAAACTTTCTTTCTATAAAACTATGGACATGTACGGAACATATACGATTAATTGATTGATTGATTGATTATTGTTTAACCTCAATTGAGTGGTATTTTTACAATATTTCTGAAGGAAACAGGATTACAAACAATCAAGCATGCAGGTAAAAGTTAGAAATTGGATTTGTCAGTTCTAATGTCGCTCATGTCGGAATCTATTCGATATAGTCATATGCTGTCAATCCGAACCAGTATTGTAAAAATATAAAATCATATCATGTTTTTGTTTTTTTCTTCCAAAATTAACTTTATTTGCAAAAGTATTGTTAAAAAAAAATCTAGTACAAATTAAAACATCGTCAAATAAAGAGATTAATAAACGTTAAAGAAACCTGAAGGGGAAATCAAGAGATTGGGTACACAAGAAACAGGACGTAGACAAACACACAGAAAACACATTACAGTACGCTAAGAAGATGAACATCACGGACCCCACCAAACACCGGTAGTGAACACAGGTGCTTTCGTAGGGTAAGCAGGTGCATACTGTTATTTCATTATACTACGTTACCTGTTGATAATCGCGCATCTCTGAAAAAAAAGTTATATACACCAAATAACATCAACACGATGAAGATGCCTAGATGTGGCGTTTATCTGCAAAAATAACGAAAGCCATTTAACTGCCAATTAGGAGCGGTTTTACAATCATTTTGCTGTATGAGTTATGGTCATTGTATTAGACCCTATTGTGCCTGCGAAATGTAGAACAACAGTAAAAGCATAATTTCTTAACTTTAGTTTTTTATCGAAGAGGTTTGTTGTTCATGATCATTTACAGAGACGATAATAAACGATTGATTTTCATAAAGTACTGCGTTGACTACTATAATACCTATTTTGTCCCAGTATTGTTAAACATGCTGTTATTGTGACAACCAGAACCTTTTAACTGTAATGGAAGCTGGAGGTTTGGCACCGAAAAATCTAATTCAACCCATCATTTCTCTGGAAATGCCTGTACCAAGTCAGTGCCATTGCGGTTTTCCCAGTATTCCGGTTGTTGACTGATTTTGTCTGTTGATTTATGAGTTTTGCCTTTCCCTTTGGAAGATTGCTTGGTGTTCTGTAATTTTGTTATTACCCTTATTTACTTCCATATCCTTTCATATTATGGTACTGTGATTGTTGGCTGTTGGATTAACAAATGCAATGGAAGTGGTGTGTCTTTAACTTTCCAGTTTTGCTGGAGTATCTGGCTAACAATTGCACTTCAGACTTCACTTAGCACACACCAAAGTTGTGTATTTCTTTAATGGAATTTAAACGATACCTATGAATGATTACAATGGAACATGTCTAAATCGAACCCTGAATAACACAGCATCATGTATAAACCAAACTTTAATTAATATCCCAATGTAGAATGTTTGTTAATTTTACCTGAATACACCTATCTATACGGGCACAAACCCAACAATGTTAGCTTTTGACAGGTTTTCAATAATAATGTTGTGTCTTGCACGAAAAAAATAAAAGAACCGTCTAGCGCATGAATGCGCAACGTATACCCCCGCACTTGCATAATATTTAGTTTTATATATTTATAGAAAGCAGCCTTGCAGTCTTAATGTATAACATACTTACAAGCCACATGCAAGGATTATTCAAATATATCCATGTTTACTAAAGTTATCACATAAACAAGACACAATTCTCAAAATTTGTGATTTTTCAACCAAAAACTAACATTTACGCCCAAAACCCTTTCTTCAAATATTTCCATGTTAGAACCCATCCAAGATAATGATAATTACAAGCTACTTGCAAAATATTATTCAAATCTATCCATGTTTACTAAAGTTATCGCGTAAACAAGTGACAATTCTCAAAATTGGTGATTTTTCAACCAAAAACTAAGATTTTCCTCCAAAATCCTTGCTTCAAATATTTCCATATTAGAACCCATCCAAGATAATGATAATTACAAGCCACATGCAAAAAATTATTCAAATGTATCCATGCTTACTCAAGTTAACGCGTAAACAAGACTCAATTCTCAAAATTGTTGATTTTTCAACCAAAATTTAACATTTTCCCCCAAAATCCTTGCTTCAAATATTTCCATGTAAGAACCCATCCAAGATAATGATATTTACAAGCCACACGCAAAACAATTATTCAAATTTATCCATGTTTACTAAAGTTATCGCGTAAACAAGACACAATTTTCAAAATTGGAAGACGTAGAATTAATTCGGCGTGGGTGAAATTTCAATCTAAAGTAATTTTTTCAACGTCCAATTATTTGTCGTTCAAATTAAAACTGATTGAATATCTGTTTCAAAATAATAGATTGGAAAATAGATAGAATTGAAGACAACCTTTCCATATCAGGCTAATAGACTAGATGCCAATATTTGTAGACACGTCTCTTTGATTTATTACATTTTAAACGTTCCTTTAAATGTTATATAGGTTTTTCAAATTGTTTTATACTTCATTGTAAATAGGATTAGTTCAATCACCGTAAGTTGCAGGTGTTATTTCAGTTAATCAAGTATATTTTAAAATTTGAGCTGGTGAAAACACTTTCGATTCATGATATTGCGAACAATATTTTAGTCACACAAACTAGTCCAAAAAAAAAGAAAAAGAAAAAAGGCGACATTACTTTAACTATATAAAAGAAAAACAAATTAAATATCAACGCTGCAAACGATAATAAATTGCATGAGTCCGATCAAAAATCCAAATACGCATATATTTGAAGACTCAGACCATTTTTGAATGAACATGAATAAACATGTCTGGGTGCAAATACGATTGCCCATTCTTAATTTTGAGATTGAAAAAATGTGGGCAATAGGCAAAGTTTGAAGATATCAGAAGCCTTAAATCGAAAAAGGACAGACAACACGATGGCCAAAAGAAAAGGATAAAGGAGACAAACAATGATATATAAAACACCAAGCGTACGATTGGGCAAGACGAACACCACTAAACCCAGAGAATAACTCAGGTGCCCTGCAAATGTAAGCAGTTCCTTCCTCACTAGCGGAGTCCGTCGTGATACCTTTGTTACAAATCCGATGATAAGTCATGAATGATAAAATGAGCGGATTTTGATTTAGAAAAAAGTAACATATCTGTGGTCATTTGTGACACTTAAATTCCATAAGTCAATAGTAGCCTGACAATTATTATATAAAAAGATGGTAGCAATAAGTATATTCGACAGATTTGAATTATGATATTAACGATTGATTGCTTTGTCAGCTACAGTAATGCCTAGAGCAAGTCTACAAATATGAATTGCACGGTTTGACTGGCTACAACTACATTAGAAGATTATTGGCATGATCTTGTAACAACAATCTCCTCTCCTTATGAGTTTCTGGAAGTTACCGTGTCATCCAAATAGCGTTGTCTTCTCCACACCACGACACCATCATTATAAATGTAAATTTTTTGGACGCGAAGTGAATTTTCAGTTGTCCTGCAAAACCAGTCTATGTTTATAGATCAACAATTTCAAGATGCCCACCACAATATTTCTAAAGCAATGACTGCACTTTCGCTTTTTAAAAAAAAATAAAAATGCAGATATCGAATGAATTTAGTGCCCACGACACGTTTCTGGAATAATCATCACCATGTACGTACAAAGCCATAATATTTGAAAGCCAAATAATTTAAAAGTCTTCGGGAGCAAGAATACGACAGAGCATATACAAGATAACAAAAGTCGACTAAGAAGAGTTTGAAGATACCAAAAGCGCAATAAGAAACCGTATATCGAAGAAGAACAGACAACACAATGGCCACAAAAAAGTACAAAAGGACAAACAACGATCTACAAAATATACATATAAAACTAAAGATCGAGAAACACGAACCCCACTTAAAACCGGGGGTGAACTCAGGTGCTCCGGAAGGGCAAGCAGTTCCTGCTTCACTAGTGGCACCCGTCGTGTTAATCTAGTTACAAATTCGGTAATAAGTCGTGAATGAGGAAAGGTAATTATGAATGAGGGAGGAGAACCGGAGTTTTAATATCAATTTTCATTATTTAGGACAGCAAATTTCACAATCAAATATATAAACACCGAGTACTGGGCGTATGATATAACTCCGGTGTAGTGTAATGAGTCATACAAATGTCAGAGGTATCGAACCACAGTTTTCCTAACAGAAAGTAAGATTTCGGTCTCCTGACATCATATATATTTTATTCGTTGAAAAATATATAGAATGTCAATGTTCTATTTTCGAAAATATATCGCACTGCTTTAAGTGTCCTGACGTTAGGCAAAAAAGTCGACAATAACTGGCTGAAGTTTCGGATTTCCTAAAACTTTGTTACATAGTAATGCAACAAATGTCATGACGTAATACCATAATTCGCCAAGATAAGACAAATTAAAACGCTTTAAATAACCACTAGTTTTGATTTAAGACATACATTATATATTAGGTACCATGCAGTCTGAAATAGATATTGCCATCTGATATACAAAAATCTGTATAGGCATAATCACAACGTTTAATTTTTACCTTATTACAAAATGTACATGTAAAGACAGCTATTATGTAATCCTTTCTGATATTGAAAAATCAGATATATGTCGATTTATCACGACGATAGTCACTTTCAATGTGCATTATCAGTTAGAATTACGTCAGAAGATGTAATTGTCAGTACAATATCTGCATTGTTTCGGATGGTTTTTGACAAAATGACAAGCAGAATAATTGATAATTAAGCTTTTATATAAATAAACGTGATACATTTGCCTTAGCATAGTGTTAAATCTAAACACAATTTCTAATACAGAAGTAGCATATATTGTTTTTAATTTATTGAACTATTGGTGGGAAATAGCCTATGCGTTTGAACTCTTGGTGAATTTGTTATTGATGGATACAAATATGTTGTACATGTACCTATTGAACCTAGCTCTATAGACAGTGTTAAAATTAAAGACGTGGATGGCCCAAATTCCTTAAATACTATACTCTATAATATAATAAATGCCTTGAATGTTCTCTACTATATTGTCCAGCTGATATATAGACAACATTGTCAGTAAATATGTAATTTATTTGCACGAACTTTAAAAACGGGAAGAAAAGTGATCATTTACGTACTTTTTTGCCCCTCTGTCGCAGCGAATACATATTAATTGTATATTTCCTGACAATTTACGTATATTATGTGTATCATGTTACGTCAAAAACACAAAACCAAACTGTCTTAAAAGAGCAGAAACAAACGTCGTTCAAACCGCTTTCGATGGTGTTCTCCATGACGTCCGCGCTTATACTGCCACCGTTTAATACCATCGTTCAACATGAATCATGTACCGTATTTAAAAAAAAAAAATGTATTCAGTCAGTGCAGTTTGACTGCTCAAATAGAGCCAGTGCAAGAAATAAAGAAATCTGAATAGGTGTAATCACCACATTTAATTTTTACATTACTTCATAGACAACTATAATCCAATCCTTGCAGAAATGAACAAAAAATCTGATGTATTTCGATATATCGCGATGATAGTCAATTCCAATATGCATTATCAATCAGAAATGCGTCAGCAGAAGTGATTATTGATCACGATGCAATATGCATTATCCGATTTACGTCAGAAGATTTAATTGTCGCTAAGAAATCTGCATTGTTTTGGAAGCTTTTTTGACAGAAGCACAATCAGGAGAATGAATAATTATGCTTGTTTGAAAAAACAGGTAAAACCTGTGGCATTGCATAGTATTGAACAGATGCATATTAGTATATGAAATAGTTTATAACATAACATATGAAAACGCTTTATTTTTAATGGGTGATTAGTGTTAACTGTTTATGAAATGAAGAGTTTATGTTTAATTTTGGCTATACCTAGCGACGGGAACCATACCAGTTTCAAACGATTTCCGGCGTGGTCTATGCCTGTTGAATAGATTGTCCCGCGTTAAAATGGAGATATTTGGTAATTTTATCATTATTATTTGAATGTGTTTTCTTTTTCTTTTATGTCCAGGATGAGATGTTATGTACATTTTTTTGTACTAAGCATATTGTTGGTTCGGGTCATATTGCTCACCAGACATCACTGTGAGAAACAGTTCCTTCGGGAGAAGATAATAATACAATATTAGTACATGTTGTCCAAGAGAACCATACTATATAGACTGTATCAAAATTTAATATCTGGATCCCGCCCGTTCTTTAAATGCTGTACTATAATGAAGCAATTGTAGATACTATCAAACGACTGCACGAAAATGACACACACTATTTAAAGCTGGTTGTCGTGTTTAAATTAGGACCCAATTTAAATGTCGAGAGATTATTTAAAATAAGTACTCTACATTTCTTTGAAAATGCCTATACCAGGTCAGGGTCATTACGGTTTTCACAGTTTTCCGGTTGTTGACTGATTTTGTCTGTTTATATACTTATGAGTTTTGACTTTCCCTTTGGAAGATTGTTAGGAGTTCGGTAATTTTGTTATTAGCCTTATTTGACAACTAGACCAGAAAATCGAATGTCTTAAGAAGCAAAATACTACCTTTGAGGTATCAGAAGGTGATCACATTTAAATTATGATTTCGTCGAAAACATCGTAATACTTCAAGAACAAACACTGAAAATACCAAAGGGGTAATCAAATGCTGTGTAAATCAGATTCTCCCATTATTACGGCGTTTTAACCCCACTGAACCAGTGGTGGAAAAATCTGTAATCCTCTAGAGGACTAAAATGTGTCGTGCCTTTCCCCGCATTAATTTCAAATTTTGAAATATAGTTCGTGTTAAATAATGGGAGAAACAAATTCTCCTTCAGTTGCCCATGTGGGTTACGATATTTCTCCACTCTCGAGAGTTAAATTTAAAATTTTAACCACTCGAATAACGGCTTGTGGTTAAAATTTTAAATTTAACTCTCTTGAGTGGAGTAATATCGTAACCCACGGGCAACTGAAGGAGAATCTATATTTATTCCCGAAACACGCCGTGCACGGTAAAGTAGATGTATAAGAATTTACGAAGTTCGCTTTTAAAGTCTTGGGATCCTGAAAACCAAAAGACCTCAACAATAAAATCTACTAAGCATACCCATGTCACGGGGAGTAAAAAAGCTTCAAGATGCCAAAGGGTAATCAAAAGCGTATATCGAACAATGACAAACAACACAATGCCAAAAGGAGAAAGAAGGTTAAAGGGACAAATAATTAAGGAATAAATTATGGAAGCCAGTTTTAACATGGGTTGGCGGATATAGTATTTTATCCCGAGCCAGAGACGAGGGATAAAATTTACTAATATCCGCCAACCGATGTTAAAACTCAAAACACATTCAGGCTTCCATGATTTATTTCGATTCTGATATGTCTAAGAGTACAACTACGGTAGTATTCTTTGATTGGAAGACGGTAATTTATTTTTACGTTTGCGGAAAATGTCGCACACAATTTATGCTGCCAATGGAAAAGTCAGCCACATTCACCGGAGCATGTGCGAAAGAGTTTATAATATCGATAAATCACTCGTTTGTCTACAAAGCGAAAGAAGGAAGTCATGTTAGAATGATCTACAAAACACTACAAGGAAAATTAAAGATTGAGCAACAAGTGTTGTGACGTAAATTCTTAATTCGTTAAACATAAGACAAATTAAAACATGTTGAATACTCATTACTTTTGATTTAAGAAATTCGGTACCAAGCTGTCTGAATTAGATATCGCCATCTAATATAAAGAAATTTGTATAGGCGCCGTAATCACAACGTTTAATTGTTACATTATTACATACAAAGGCAAATATTATGTAATCCGTGCTGATATTGAAAAAAATCTGATTTATTTCCATTCATCACGATAATAATCACTTTCAATATACAACGTATATTATCAGTCAGATATACGTCAAAAGAAGTACTTCTGGTTAATCACGATGCAATGTGCATTATCTGATTTACGTCAGCAGGAATACATGTCGGTTTTTTACAGAATCACAGACAAGAATTGATATTTATTATTGCCTAAAAGAATCGGTGGTGCTATTCGTAGTGTTAAACATAAGCAAACTATTTTTGTGAAGGAAGTTTGAACATAGCTAAATCAAATTAGAGCAGTAAAAACGGGACAAACAGTGATCTACAAAACACTATACAGAAAACTAAGAAGAGCTTGGAGATACCAAAGGAAGAAGAACAGACAACACAATGGCTAAAGGAAAAAATACAAAGGACAAACAACGATCTACAAAACACTATACAGAAAACTAAGAAGAGCTTGGAGATACCAAAGGAAGAAGAACAGACAACACAATGGTCAAAGGAAAAAGTACAAAGGACAAACAACGATCTACAAAACACTATACAGAAAATTAAGAAGAGCTTGGAGATACCAAAGGAAGAGGAACAGACAACACAATGGTCAAAGGAAAAAGTACAAAGGACAAACAACGATCTACAAAACACTATACAGAAAACTAAGAAGAGCTTGGAGATACCAAAGGAAGAAGAAGAACAGACAACACAATGGCTAAAGGAAAAAGTACAAAGGACAAACAACGATCTACAAAACACTATGCAGAAAACTAAGAAGAGCTTGGAGATACCAAAGGAAGAAGAAGAACAGACAACACAATGGCCAAAGGAAAAAGTACAAAGGACAAACAACGATCTACAAAACACTATACAGAAAACTAAGAAGAGCTTGGCGATACCAAAGGAAGAAGAACAGACAACACAATGGCCAAAGGAAAAAGTACAAAGGACAAACAACGATCTACAAAACACTATGCAGAAAATTAAGAAGAGCTTGGCGATACCAAAGGAAGAACAGACAACACAATGGCCAAAGGAAAAAGTACAAAGGACAAACAACGATCTAAAAAACACTATGCAGAAAACTAAAGATCCTGCAACACGAACCCCACTATAAATCGGGGCAAACTCAGGTGATCCGGACGGGTAAGCAATTCGTGCTCCACATGTGGCACCCGTCGTGTTTATTATGTTACAAACCTGGAGAAAAGCTATGAATGAGGAAATGACAGTATTGTAACTACGACAAACAGAACATATCCGTGGTCTTTTATGATAAAGAAATTGTGTGCATTTTGTGACAGTGAACCGTCATAAGGCCTTTTTAGAAAAAAGCTTGATAGTAATCGTGAAAAAACAATCTATCAGAACACTGTATCACATCATTATTTGATGGATTTGGAGAAAGAGCACGAAACTCCTACTAGGAACTTTAATGATCAACAGACACAACCAAGATTAACAATTTTATGTTAGACTTATGGTGTTTAACGCCACTTTCAACAATTGTTCAGTTACATTGTAGTGGTCAGTTGTATTGGAGGAGGAAAGCGGAGTATCCAGTGAACATAACGAGCTGTCGCAAGTCACTGACAAACTTTGTCACATAATGTTGTATCCGAGTATATCTCGCCATGAATGTGGTTCGAACTCACAACGTTAGTGGTGATATGCACTGATTGCACAGATAGTTGTAAATACAACTACCATACGATCTCGACCATTACTTCTCCACTAAAGATTTAGATTGCTTATATTCCGTGAATACTGTACTCTAACGAATAAATTTAGAGTACTTCTCAACTTCTACATGGGAATGGCATATTTCATAGCTGCTTGTTAAGTTAAATTACTATTTATATCGGATGTCTATAACAAATTACAGCATTTTACTAATTGACCAGAAAGTTCAATATGTGTGGAAAAAAATTACTGTCATTTCAAGTACTGTTAGGGTACTATAACATTGTGACTTGGTTAACAACACTAATTACGATAATAATCTGAATTCAATTGCGAATTCATTACAACCCACTTGTACTAATTTGCGCTGTTTGAGAAAAGTAGCATTTCTATGTCTACGTTATTTCACATCTTCAAAATTAGAACAACTTAGAGAACAAATGTCTGGTATTATTTTTGTAGTTCCATTTATATCTGTAAATCATACCGCACCTAAAGTCTATGTATGTTATCGCCGTCAGTGTAGTGACAAATATACGCTCAATTTTAAATTTCGTGCTTTTAATACCGCCCATGAAAATTAGAATTTCAAAATCACTATGCAATTTACACTACCTCTCCGACGTCTATTGCAAGAAGAGTTTGAAGATACAAAAGGGGTAAGCAGAATCTGTAGTTATAAGAAGAACAAAGAGTACAAAATGACAAACAACGATCTACAAAACATACACATAAAACTAAAAATCTAGTAACACAAGCCGCAACTAAAAACCGGGGGTGAATTCATGTGCTCCGGAAGAGTGGGCAGTTTCTGCTCCACTAGTGAAACCAGTCGTGTATTTAAGTCTTTGCTGTGGCTTCGGATTTTGCATATTGGATGAGGATAAGATCGTTCATTAGTACCATCGTAGCAACATCATGGCAGGAATGTTTTGGCAGATAAAGTCGAAATAGTACTCTGATTGACCATCGGGCGTCATCAAGTCACTGTTAACGTTTTTGTTTAATTATAGGTCAGAAAAAGACTTACAGAATGATACGTTAGTGGTGATATTTCTTCGCATGGGCGGCAGAAATTGTCGTTTTTGTCTGCATAAGTGCCACGAATTTAATCTTGGCATGTTTTATAAAAGCATATCAAGCCAGGAGAGTGAGCGGTCATGTACATGTATTTCTCCCATTATTACGGCGTTTTAACCCCGCTGAACCAATGGTGGAAAAATCTGTAATCCTCTAGAGGATTAAAATGTCTCGTGCCTTTCTCCGCATTAATTTCAAATTTTGAAATAAAGTTCGTGTTAAATAATGGGAGAAACAAATTATCCTTCAGTTGCTCATGTGGGTTACGATAGTTCTCCACTCTCGAGAGTCAAATTAAAATTCTTAACCACTCGCCTGACGGCTTGTTGTTAAAATTTTAAAGTTAACTCTCTTGAGGGAAGAAATATCGTAACCCACGGGCAACTGAAGGATAATCTATATGTATATGCTAAGGGTGTCGATTTTACCAATGTTTCTACCATTTTCCAAATAAATTTCGGAACGATGTGGCTCCTTCGGTTTTCTTTTTATCTTTGTACTCTTTAACTATGAGAATCATGTGACGCAAATATTATTACTTGTGACGTTTCCTATTTCATGTTTATGGCAATATATGATTAGTCTAAGCATAACGTTATTTACTTTCCTTAATTGCATACCTCTTGGGGAATTGACTTAAGATTTATCTAAATAATAATAAGATCATTTGTCTTATAAAGAACAACAAATTATTCCATTTATCTTCCTATTTTGATTTTTTGTTTGCCTTCATTCTGTGTCAAGGATAGATTAGACAAGCTGCAAAATATATTTTGATTCCGGATGAAAAAAAGACAAATAATTAAAGTTAGAAACAAATTATTGGATTGTCTTGGAAGGAGCTACAACCAGTCACGATCGTTCTGATAACAATTTATTTCTAAGAAAGCAGAATGATAGAACGGAACCTGTTTGCGTTATGTTAAAGTTGACATGTTTGTTTTTAAGATAATCCTAATAAACCGGGGGGAAAAATCAACGTTCCTTTATATTAGAAAATTTTATTGGAACAATTTGATATCCATGACAACTAATGACGTTATAGTCATATAACCTGGCATGAAAACAAACAAAACAACGATCGTTGTTCCATGGCCGGCATCGCTTGAATCATTTTAACTGAATTTGAATTTTTGGTGTCTAGCGCCACTTTCAGCTATATCATGGCGACCAGTTTTAGTGGTGGAGGAAGCCGGAGTACCCGGAGAGAACCCACCGATCCTGGGCAAGCAACTGGTAAACTTTATCACTTGCGGCTGCGAGTCGAGTGCACCCTTTGTTGTAGAATAAAAAAAGGGTGCAATCGACTCGCAGCCGCAAGCTCTGGTTTTGTTATTTGCTACTGTGGAATCATAATATTAAATAATTGGCAATTGGCGGAGGTTACTCCAGAGAAGCGTTGTGTGCGCTAAATTAGATATTTATGTTTTATTACTATCACGTGGTTTGCTTCTCTGTTAGTGGACTATTAGACCCCATGGTATGATCTGCCCATTAGCCATTGCTTCGACACTGACATGATTTATTAGATATACAGAAAATATGTTCATGTTTGAAAGACTTTTTATGTTTTTTGACTTTCTAAACGTTTTACAGTGTGTGTCACTGATGAAGGTTAATTAGACTCAATTTGATATATATATATTTTTCATTGCAGAACTATAGATCCTACACACTGACGGGTGTCACACTTGGAGCAGAACTGCTTACCTTTACATATATTATGAGTTTGCCCTCTGGTTTTCATGAGTTTCGTGTTGCTCAATCTGTAGTTTTCTGTGTAGTGTTTTGTAGATCCCTATTTGTCCTGGGCCCGGGTGGCTCATTGAGTTATGTAGATGGATTACCTAACAACTCAAACAAGCCTATCACAAATACGGCGTGGATTCGCGCCCGGTTTTGTAAATTACAAAAGGGGCGCACTCGACTCGCAGCCGCAAGTGATTAAGTTTACCAGTTGCTTGCCCATGATCGGTGTTTCTCCCTGGGTACTCCGGCTTCTTCCACCACTAAAAATGTTCGCCATGATTTAGCTGAAATATTGCTGAAAGTGGCGTTAAACACCAAAAAATCTAATAAATTTGTCCTTTTCCTTATGGTCATAGAGTTGTCAGTCCTTTTTCGATTTACCGTTTATGATTACGCATTTGGTATCTTCAACCTTTTCTTTCATTGTTGAACCACCTACTTTACATATCTGATGGTTGAATTATCCTCATAGAGCAATATTGGTAAGCATTCCCTCTGTAATTAAGAACAAAAACGACCAGCGATCGCTAGAACCTTTTTAATATACATTTTGTATTCTTCTTACGTATAATATTGATAGCTATATTAACCAAATCTAATCAAGTTTGGCCTTATCTATCACATTTATAACCAAGGTCAAAACTCAGCTGACATAACAACACTCGTGTTTGTTATCGCGCCAGTTTGATTGCAATCAAATTATGTTTAGCGTTATGTTTGCATACAACGTATAAACAATATCTGATTAATAACCCACGTGTTTGATGAAACGTCAATTTTATTTTGAAACGTAGATAAACATGTCGAATAATGTTGATACTCAGCAGGAAAATATGATATGGCATAATAATGTCTATTGGATGATTTATAACGATATACTAATGCGTACAACAAGAAGTATATGAATTAAAATATGGGTAATGGATAAAGGTGTTGTTATTGCTACATAAAAAAGTTCCCAACAGGTAAATTACTGACATATCAAAGTAGCACATTAAATTACAAAGGAAACTCAGGTAACAGAAAATACGGAAGGTAACTCTCACAAACATTTAACATCATTCATGGATCACATGTGAGCTACTTACATCCTTTTTAAAGTCAAAATAATTTTTGAATCATGTTAACATCCAATGTGTTGCATTTTATATTTTATGGGGTCCATAAGAATTACTTTTAAGAGTTACACAGTGTTACGTCCTTGACGAAGCTTATTCCAGAAACGCTTCGTCCATTATTTATTATCCCTCGCCAACGAAGTTGCGAAGGGATATAGTAACGCTACCGTCCTTTCGTCCGTCCTTCCGTAACATCATTGTGAACACTTTAGAATCAACATCCTTCAATGGATTTTGACCAAACTTGACACATGCTTAGACATTAAGAGAATCTGGAACCCTATTGATTTTTAAGGTCAAAGGTCAAGGTCACCGGGTAAAATTTTTAGGCGAGGGGATACGCCACGCTTTGCGTTACCCTTATTACGTTTTTCTTGCCATCACTTGGTCGATATCTCTGCTAGTGGACTAATATGCCCCGAGGATCTCATGCGACCAGTTGTCAGTGTTTCAGCATTATATATATTGTTATTGTCACAGTTCCTAAATAGTGTAAAATATGTTTATACCTAAGTTCTCCTCAAACAGTCAAAGAAGATCTTAATATGTTTATACCTAAGTTCTCCTCAAACAGTCAAAGAAGATCTTAATATGTTTATACCTAAGTTCTCCTCAAACAGTCAAAGAAGATCTTAGCCAAATTCAGCTATCCTGTCTATGTCTTTCTGGTTTACTTTCTTCCAAAAAGTTTTGAATTATTTGTCTTTCCAAACATTTGACTGATGAAGGTTATTCCGAAAACGCGTAGTGCACACTAAGTTAGATATCTACGGCCTCATTACGTGATTAAAGATATTGCAGAACTACCACAGACGTAAAGCCCAAAACCACTATAATTATTTTGGTCAACATTATCCGTTGTAATTTAATAAAAAGATCATTGACCGCTATAACTTATTTAATATACTGTTCTCATGTATAATATTGATAAACATATTACGTACCATAATCTAATAAGGCTTGGCCTTACTTGACACATTTATAATCAAGCTAAGGTCAAAAATGACCTGATATGTTGACACTCTTGTTTATATCACGTGCTCTGCTTTGGGTTTGTACAGCAAGCCTACAATAAAAACGTAGATATCAAATGTAGTGCGCACGACACCTTTCTGGAATTAGCTTCATCAGGTACGCTTAAAATCGAAAAATTTGAATGCTCAATAATTTAATGTTTTGGGAGCAATAAAACCAAATGGCCTAAACAGGGTAGCCAAAATCGGCTTAGGTCACCTATGACTGATGGTGGAGAACCTTAGTCAGTAATAAATAATGTCTAAATCGTAGCTTACAAATGTACCGTGCTTGATGACGCGTCTGCTGTGCCTTTCGATATGGATATACATTTCGAATACATTGTGTAAGTTCGAATCCCACTCATGTTGGGTGTACTCCCGATACAACATTATGTGATAAAGTTTGTCAGTGTCGTGCGGAAGGTCGGTTGTTTTCTCCGGATACACCAGTTTCCTTCACAAATAAAACTGACCGCCACGATATAACTGAAATATTGTTTAATGTGGCGTCAAGCACCATGACCCTAACCCCTAAATGGTATTTCGTTCATCTTTGCTCTTTTTGTTTTGTAGGGTTTAATGTTTTATTCATGTTATTTGTATTTTATTTACACATTCTTGTCCCATATGATTTCTATATCTGATGTTGTTCGTGTCATTTAACAGTAGCACAACGGGTACCACTACTGGAGCACGAACTGCTTACACTTAGAGACATCCAATTTCAAACCCGTTTATTACTATGGTTCGTGTTGTTCAATCGGTTGCTTGCTTTCTATGTAGTATTTTGACGAATGATGTTTTTAAAGGCATACTATCTACCAAAACCGTAATTTTCCATACCCAAAATTATTGTCGTTTTCCGTACTGACCTTCATAAAATGAAGATTAAACACCGAATTATTGGCGAATACGCTACGAAACGTTAAGCTTCAAACAACATTAAACGAGCTTGACAATATGAAGTGTTTGAATCTTAACAGTATTTTCCTTACCTCAAAGCTAAAACCCCGAGAGTTCCGAACTTCTGTTTTTATAGGTGGCGCTGTTACTTTCACTTTGAATTTTTGTCATCCCGGACAATAATTCCGTTAACGATAGTTTTTGGTCTTTTTTGTCAAAAAAAGAACACCAATCGTATCTTTTGCAGCATAACTGTTTAATGATAGCTTAAATAAATCATTTATGGACAGTTAACATTTTGCAACAAAATCGTAGACAATATGCCTTGAAGTTTGTCTTTTTTCCCTTTGACCACTGTATCGTCTGACGTTCTTCGTATCACTTCGTATTACTTTGCGGTATCTTAAAATGTTTTGCTTGTTTAGTTTCTTTTTTTGCTGCTTTGTCTCTTTTTTTTTTTGATACCATGATACGTTGAAAACTAATTTCTCCCATTATTACGGCGTTTTAACCCCGCTGAGCCAGTGGTGGAAAAATCTGTAATCCTCTAGAGGATTAAAATGTCTCGTGCCTTTCCCAGCATGTTGTCAAATCGGTAATTAGCTAGAAAGATAAATGAAGTTCGTGTTAAATAATGAGAGAAACAAATTCTCATTCAGTTGCCCAAGTGGGTTACGATTTTTCTCCACTCTCGAGTTAAATTGTGGCTTGTGATTAAAAATTTTAATTTAACTCCCTTGAGTGGAAAAATATCGTAACTGATGGGCAACTGAAAGAGAAAAGGTAAATTGCCAATTTAACACAGCCACTTTTGTTTATTAATTGCCTGTATGAAGTTAGAAAGGTGATCGATTTTGCCTCTTTTTACAATTTTGCTATTATATTTTGGAACTGTTCCGACAGTGTAATATAGATTTTGTTTTCCATTTCATTACTGCCATATCATTATATCATATTATTTCACTGCATCGGAAAAATTACAAGACATATTTTATGTAATCACACTATCTGGACAGACGTCACGTACAGAGGGGGAACTGTCAAATATGTCAGTAACACACCGAATAACACTATTCAACAGACACTAGTGATGTAAATAGAAAAAGACCAATAACAAAAGCAAAACAAAAACAAGAAAAAAAATAATAATAAAACAAAGCCAAGACAACAACAACAACAAAAATTGATCCAGGAATTCCGCAAAAAGAGTAAATGGAAACTACAAATTCCACTTGATTTGAAGATATGCAGGAGAAGAGAATATTCCCATACAGGTAAAGTTCCTATCAATGAGAGGAGCACAGAGAAACGTTAGGATAAAGTAGTAAAAACACCTAAATTGTGTGCTACGGGAATAAACCCTCTGAAAGAGGCATCGACAGAAGGTGCAGAGCAAATCAACCTTAAGTTGGGATGCAATTGTGTCCTTCTTTAATTTGGGAATGCCACGCTCAATGCATATTAATGACAAATTGCGACAACTACCTACGAAAAGAAGTTATGCTGTTTGGACGTGGGTGTCTCGCTACAAGACACATTTCACGGCCTTATCCACCATTTTTACCTTTCCTTGTTGCAAGCAAAACTTCTCCGATATTGGAATATCAGTAGAGACATCTTACTCTTAAATGTTATTCCGGAAAATCTTATTCTTCGTCACGTTTGTAGATACGACATTGGTAATTTACTGTATTAGAAGCTCAAACAGAAAAAAAAAGTTGACAGAAAAGACGCTATAATACACTTACTATCGTGCAATCCATTGAGAGCTAGAGGGAGAATTCAATTATTTCAATTCCATTACCACTACCCACATTGCTCTGTTAAGACGGTTAACCATACCGTGTGATGTCAAGTGTAATACAATGATTGGTATAGCCATGATTGACGGTGATCGCAAAATAGATTAAACCACATGTCTAACGTGCATGTTATATTCCACTCGATTCGAAGGAAATGTCACAATTGGACAATCCAAATACTTCATTTGATTTAACGTTGGCAATTTGAAACATGTGAGAATAACCACATTTCTGAATCAGACAACTATACATTTCTTTTGTTTTCAATAAAGTTTGGTCTGCTTATTTTATTCTCATGCAGCCACATGTCTGTCTATCATTTATAGCTAGATGTAAAGTACGGTTCGACTCTCAACACATGATTTGATCTTTGTTTTGCATAGTTACCCCAAAACGTTGTTATAGGCAACATAAAGATCCTATTTTGTAAGACGAGTTTGAAGATACCAAAGAGGTAATCAGAATCTGTAAATTGAGGAGGGACAGCCAACACAATGACCAAATGAAAACGGATAAAAATAAAAACATTACACATAAAACTAAGGATCGAGAATTAGGGACCCCACTCTAAACCCAGGTGAACCGGAAGAATAAACAGTTCCTGTTCCATTAGTGACACCCGTCATGGTACTCTAGTCCCTGACTTACTTGTGTGATGTTATTTCAGTACTTTACGTATAGCGGTCTTGATAACAAAGCAGTCAGCTTGGGTATATATGAGGGTTTGTATTTTAATCACATGTGGAAAACATTTCCACGACGGCATTATATCACCAAGACTGTTTTATTGAAGTGTCTATGTAAGACATAATAATGTCCTATGCTAAAGTGGCCCCCCGGACAATATTTTATAGAGATGACGATATGAAATAGTGTCCGGTGCTATGCCGTTGTGTCCTAGTATAGGGTTAGGGTTAAGGTTAGGATTAGGGTTAGGGCTAGGGTAAGCCATAATAGTGTCCTATGTTAAAGTGTCCCCAGGACAATATTTTATAGAGATTGCGATATGAAATAGTGTCTGCCGGACTCTATAACATATGTAGACTCTAGAGGACACAATTAAATGCTACACCTGTACTAAACCAGGAAAGTGAGCGGTCATGTATTTGTGTGTTATGGGTATCAATCTACGCCCATTCTAAGATATTGATATTTGATTTTGGAATTGTCCCGGCAGTGTGGTGTTTTTGCTTTCTTTTTCTTTCATTTTGTCTTAATAAGGTCGTGGTTTAATTTTGAAAATAAAATATCGCGTGACTCGGATGAGAGAAATACAATCTGTCCATGCAAAAAATCACAACCCCCTAACTGTCCCAACGTGTGTGGGGGTCTATAAGACAATGGAACATTTATTTATCTTATATGTGATGGTCAATTATTAATCACTATTAACAAACTGAACACCCACCTCTCAACTCAAACCACTAGACACATAGAAAATCATGACTTATGGCATAGAAATATAAGTCCTGGCAAGAGACAGATGGAAACTCACAAACGACCGATACTGTCTTATATAAATATTTATATTCATTTTCATAAAAAATCGTTCAACATCCCCGTCATAGCACAAATATAACTTAAATTATTATGGTAACTATGGCAATAAATCAATCCATCCGAGACAGTCACTTGTCACAACTGGATAAACACTATCATGTTATTAAACGCCTCTCAAACCACACGTTATGAGTTATGCCACGGAGTAATAGATTTATGTATAAGAGGTCACGCAATATATTTCCCTCTCATACGAAATATAGGGTAATTGTCAGTTTCATCAAGAATAATTTCCTAGTATGGTAAAACTATTGCGATCACAATTACGTAACTAATCTCTCTCGTAACACGTGATTATCAGATTTAGCCTTATCGATGCTGTGTAGGCGTTATGTGGAACACAAAATAATTTCATGTCGCGAATATTTTCTATGGTAGAGGTTGTCTTTCTCTATGGTATCATAGATCCGAATTCCTTGCTACATAGACGTTAGACAATACCAGAGAATAATCTTATACATGTACAAAACATGTACGCATTGGTAGTGTGACCTTTGTTATTCAGCTAGCTTGATAATAAAACCGAAAAGACATCGTGAAATTAGACATGATGCAAATATAGATCCGATTTCTTTGTTACATGTAAGCATTGACAGTGTGATATTTGTTATTCAGCTTGCCTAATGATAAAACCGAAAAGACATCGGGAAAATAGACATGACGCAGATATAGACCCAATTTCTTTGTTATATGTAAGCATTGACATTGTGATATTTTAACCACTATACGTCGAACATTGCATAAATACATAACACTTTTCCCCAAGTATGATGATTTCCATTGGACTTGTAGCTTATAACTTTGTCACTTGTATAGCCAAACAGTTCGCGTAGGAAATATTTTCGCGCAAATGTCTTGACCGCGAATTAAGCGAAAATAACCCCCACGAGAAAATTTCCACCTTTACAGTATTCAGCTAACCTAATGAGAGAACCTAAAAGACATCGGGAGAATAGGCATGACGCAGACAAGTTATACCCAATAAAAAAAGGCTGAAAATGTTAGGTGTGGTCCTTATGGCTTTTATTGCTTCAGAAAGAGTTTGCTGCCAACACTGAAATGCGTTTGTTACGCGAAAAATTGATTCAAAGTAACGGAAACATGTATTATAACATGCCTTTGTTGCTTTATTGTTTTCTTTTGCATTGTGTTGCTAAAATTGATTGTTTGATTAATTGTTTAATCGTTGTTTTATGTCAAGTAAGCAATATTTCAGCTTATTTAAGAGACCACATTTACAAACAATTGATCGTCTGGTGTTGGGAGTAGGTGGACATCTGGATTGCCACAGGACAATGATGGTTTAATGGAAATGATTCGGAAACTGTTGTTCAGTAACACGAGTTGCAACCAGTTGAATTTACGTGCAATGAGAGTGACATATGTTTTTGTACATCTAAGACCTTCAACTTGATTTCGGCCATAAAACTTATGATGCCTTATTACATTTGTTTCCTTTAGTTGACGCAATTGTGGAAAAGATTAACGTAAATTACCTTAATCAAAACAAGACGATGCGTATTAAAAACGCACAAGAACATAACAACAATGAAGTATATCTAGAATAATTAACTTCCATCATCCCACATCTGACACCTGTTATGCATGAACGACGTGAACTAATGTCCTCCTTATCATGGATTGACATGTAAATGAATCCATAGCAATTATATACTGCTATTGGTGATATTAAAGTCACATCAAAACAAACATTGTGATTAACACGACGAGTGCCACTAGTGGAACAGGAACTGCTTTCCAATCGGGGGCATCTAAATTCACCCCCGGTTTTTAGTGGGGTTCGTGTTACTCGATCTTTAGTTTTATATGTATGTTTTGTAGATCGTTGTTTGACCTTTTCTACTTTTTCTTTTGGCCATTGTGTTGTCTGTTCTTCTTCGATATACGAATTCTGATTGCCCCTTTGGAATCTTCAAACTCTTCTTGTGATTAACACCGCGGGATATAATATGTATTCATGATCATTTGTGGTATACCAAATTTCGTGGTTTTCCTGGTTCGTATCTATGCAAACACTCTTCGTGAAACAGTTACGAATTTATCATGTGTCCACGATAATGCCATTTCATTTATTGTGTTTTGATCCACGAAAATTGGTATTCATGAACTTAGATGAATTCACAGTGTATGCAAAAGGTAACTGCGTTTGTTTAATTATAATACGATATATTAATGAAAACAAAGTTTATGTTGTTTTTCAGATAGAAATCATAGTTAATTTGAAATATTTCCGGATAATTGAAGGCTTCCTTCGCTCTGACGTTCTCCTGTCTTTATATATAGTAATATATATAATTCGGTTATCACGAGTGCCACATATGGAGCCGGTACTGCTTACCCTTTCCAGAGCACCTGAGTTCATCCCCCCCAGTTTTTAGTGGTATTCCTGCTGCTCAATTTGAGTTTTCTGTGTAGTGTTTTGTAGATCGTTGTTTGTCCTTTTGTCGTATTTCTTTTGGTCATTGTAATATATGTCCTTCTTAGATTTACGGTTTCTGATGTCCCTTTTTGTATCCTCATTCTCTTCTTACAATGAATACCAATTTTATGTTGTTTTTTTTCAATGTTGAGTAATCCATTATTTATCGTTACAAATTGTGATTCCGGTCTTTGCTTCCTACGTAATAGGTAGAAATCATAGTTAATTTGAAATATTTCAGGATAATTGACGGTGGCGTTTATTACGGTGTTCAAGTGTTTTTATGTAGTAGCTTACACAATTCGGTAACCATGATGAGAACTCCATAGCAATACACGGACTCACTTCTTAAGGTCTATAATGGAAAAACAACAATGCCATTTGTTAAATTGAATTGTTATTGCGTTTTTCATCCCATTCTGTAGGTGTTAATGATAACCAACGAAGAGTAGTGGTTTTTGCTTAATAATATAAATATATTGGAATACACTTTATAGATCCTTATAAAGCGCTACTTGTTTCTGCACAAGTAAATCATTAACCTCCATTCCGACGATATCCCTGGCATCCTGTTTATTTTGAAGCATAAACGTTAAAATAATAAAAAAAAACAATACCATACCTTATGAGTTTCAAAATCCAATAGAAAATTCATACCCTAACACTACACATATGCGACTGCTCAATATCCTGACTTGGTGCTAACACTTTAATATCAAATGGGAGATCAAGTAGTTTTACAGACCCAATGGTTCTAACGGTATTGATAATATTATTAATAATATGAACAATTAACTTTTCGACCGTGATCGGTTTGAAAGTGTCAAAAAATCCGGATACTGTCAATGCAAAAAGCATATGAAATCACCATAGACAGCTATTATATACTTATTAAATGTCATAATTACAATATATACTGTATATTATCTTTACAATGTGTTCTAACAATATTTATGTTGAAATAAGCTTCACTAAATAGTAAATCCCTTGCTATTTAGTGACTAACAACTAGGGATACTTGTTAACAGCAAAATTAAGTGCAATAAAATTATTTGTGCTTAAAAAAACCCCCCAAAAAACCCTAATAATTGTTGATTTTTTCACGTCACCTTGTCTTGCATATTGAGGACAGGCACACATATATCTAAAACACTACAGAAATTATAGAGCGATTGGACAACAGGAAAACACAACCTTTGACAACAACTGATCGTATCTACGAGTTTAAATGAATTTGCATGTGCTACAATGAGAGTCTGGTTCTTTTCTAATTCAAGACCAATCACCAAAGATTGATGATTTATTTTTTTATTTTTGGTGTTTTAACGCCACTTTCAACAATATTTCAGTTATATCATGGCGACCAGCTTTAGTGGTGGAGGAAGCCGGAGTACCAGGAGAGAACCACCGATCATGGGCAAGCAACTGGTAAACTTTATCACTTGCGGATGCGAGTCGAATGCACCCTTTTTGTTATTTACAAAGCCGGGTGCGAACCCACGCCTTATTGGTGATAGGCTTGTATGAGTTATTAGATACATCGACCTAACTCATTGAGCCACCCGGACCCTCAATCACCAAAGTACCACGACGAATGCCACATGTGGAGCAGGAACTGATTACTCTGTCGGAGCACCTGATTTCATCCCGGATGCTTAGTAGGGTTTGTATTGTTCAATCTTTAGTTTTCTTGGTAGTGTTTTGCAGGTGATTGTTTGTTCTTTTGTCTTAATTCAATTGGTCATTGTAATGTCTTTCCTTCTTCGATTTAGGTCTTCTGAATACCCCATGGTATCCACAAAAATATCTTACATAAATGTTACAGAGTTTGTTTCTTCTGATGATAGATATCAATGGAAGCTAATTGTATTGTGTTTTCTCAGATGTTGCGTAATCTGAAAATTAATCGTATAAATGCTGATTCAGATATTTGCCACGCACCTGATTGATGGAAATCATAGTCAATTTGAAATCTTTCCGGAGAATTGACGGCGTCGCTTGGTATGTGATTATCCTATCTTTATATATAACAACATGTATGATTCGGTCACCATGATGTAAACCCTGTACCGATAATTAGAAGGTCGTTTTATATGGCGTTCTCCTGTCTATATAAGGAGAGTTTGAAGATACCAAATGGATAATCAGAATCCGTAAATCGAAGAAGAACAGACAACACAATGGCCAAAAGAAAATGTACTAAAGGACAAACAACGGTCTACAAAACATACATATAAAACTAAAGTAACTTGCATAATTCGGTCACCATGATGAAGGTAATGTACCGATAATTGACGGCGTCGTTTGGTTGATTGATTGATTGATGTTTAAAGTCCAGCGAGCAATTTTTCAGCTATATTCAGGACGAGAATAATTTAAACGGCACGGGACTCGAAAAGCGTCGTTTGGAAGGACATTCTCTTGTCTTTATAAAGTAACATACATTATTCGGTCACAATGGTGAAAACACTGAACCGATATTTAGAAGCGTCGTTTGATATTGCGTTCTGCTGTCTTTATAAAGTAACTTACATAATTCGGTAACCATAATGACGATAATGTGCCGATAATTGACGGCGTCGTTTGGAATGACGTTCTCTTGTCTTTAGATATATCAACATACATTATTAGGTCAACCTGTTGAAGACACTGTACCGATAATTGTCGGTTTCGTTCGCTGTGAAGGTCTCCTGTATTTATAAAGTAACTTACATAATTCGGTCACCATGATGAAGACACTGTACCGATAATTGACGGTTTCGTTTGGAATGACGTTCTCCTGTCTTTATATATACATGTAAGAACATACATTATTATGTCACAATGCTGAAGACACTACCGATAATTAGAAGCGTCGTTTGATATGGCGTTCTCCTGTCTTTATACATAGTAACATACATTATTAGGTCACCATGTTGAAGACACTGTACCGATAATTGACGGTTTCGTTTGGAATGACGTTCTCCTGTCTTTATATACATGTAAGAACATACATTATTATGTCACAATGCTGAAGACACTACCGATAATTAGAAGCGTCGTTTGATATGGCGTTCTCCTGTCTTTATACATAGTAACATACATTATTAGGTCACCATGTTGAAGACACTGTACCGATAATTGACGGTTTCGTTCGCTGTGAAGTTCTCCTGTATTTATAAAGTAACTTACATAATTCGGTCACCATGATGAAGACACTGTACCGATAATTGACGGTTTCGTTTGGAATGACGTTCTCCTGTCGTTATATGTACATGTAAGAACATACATTATTATGCCACAATGCTGA
>MJUT01047078.1:255189-272886 GCA_002080005.1 Gigantidas platifrons
AAAAAAAAATGAATATCCCCATTAAAGGGAAAATCCAACAATCTTAACATTTATATAAATCTGTAAAAATGAATGGTATATTTTGCAAACTACGGTTTTGGGGAAGCGTATTTTGAATATTTTGAATCATGTAATTTTTCCCGCGAAAAATACAAATATAGATGTATCCGTGTTTATGGTTGATTTAAGGATGATAAACATGTCATCTGAATGTGAATATAATTGATACTGAAAAATATCAGCCTGCTCGACAGAATATGAAGTTTGTGACTCGTTCGCTTCGCTCACTCGCCAACAAACTTCATATTCTGGCTCGGCAGGCTGATATTTTCGGTATCAATCAATTCACATCCAGATAACATATACATATCCACAAAATGGTCTTACATAGAGGTTACAGTTTGTTTCTTCTGGTGATAGATATCAATGACAGCTATTTGTATTGTGTTTTCTCAGATCTTGCGTAATCTGAAAATTAATCGTACAAATGCTGATTCAGATATTTGCCACGTACCTGATTGATGGAAATCATAGTCAATTTGAAATCTTTCCGGAGAATTGACGGCGTCGCTTGGTATGTGATTATCCTATCTTTATATATAACAACATGTATGATTCGGTCACAATGATGTAAATCCTGTACCGATAATTAGAAGGTCGTTTTATATGGCGTTCTCCTGTCTATATAAGAAGAGTTTGAAGATACCAAATGGGTAATCAGAATCCGTATATCGAAGAAGAACAGACAAGACAATGGTCAAAAGAAAATGTACAAAAGGACAAACAACGATCAACAAAACATGGCTGGACATACTGATGGATAAAAAAAAATCTGCGCATTGTAAACATGTTCCGTGTAACACACTAACACACTCAACTAATGAAAATCTTCTTAACATAAAGCGCAAAGGTGATCCTAAGTCTCGTACCCTCTCTCGTACGTCCGATACCGCTGAAACCCGGAACCCGTGTGTAATAAAAGTCATTTTGTTAGTTTGTTTTACTTATATTGATATTTTTAGATTGATTAAATCTCTTCCATCATACTGACAAGAATTTTTGTTTCTATGCGGAAGTTAACTTTTGAAATTTCGTAAGAAACGATAATTCGATTGAATGAGACTAGATTCGGCCCTAAAAAGGTGTCCCCGATATATCTCGGCCCAAAAAATCTCGACACTTTTTGATGCACTGGATGATCGTGAAATTGTCAGATAATTTTCAGATTCGCGAGCATTCATGGCCGTGCCTGTTTCATATTATATAGCAACATGCATAATTCGGTCATGCTGAAGACACTGTACCGATATTTAGAAGCGTCGTTTGATATGGCGTTCTCCTGTCTTTATAAAGTAGCTTACATTATTAGGTCACCATGTTGAAGACACTGTACCGATAATTGACAGATTCGTTTGGAATGACGTTCTCCTGTCTTTATATATACATGTAGCAACATACATTATTTGGTCACCATGATGAAAACACTGTACCGATAATTGACGGAATCGTTTGGAATGACGTTCTCCTGTCTTTATATATACATGTAGCAACATACATTATTTGGTCACCATGATGGAAACACTGTACCGATAATTGACGGAATCGTTTGGAATGACGTTCTCCTGTCTTTATATATACATGTAGCAACATACATTATTTGGTCACCATGATGGAAACACTGTACCGATAATTAGAAGCATCGTTTGATATGACGCTCTCTTGTCTTTATATATATCAACATGCATTATTAAGTCACCATGATGACGATAATATGTCGATAATTGACGGTTTCGTTCGCCGTGAAGTGATCCTGTCTTTATACAGTAATTGATATAATTCGGTCACCACGATGAAGACACCAGTGATAACATGACCTACTTCTTAGAGGCTGACATTGAAGAAAATAACCATTTTGTCTGTTACAGATAATCAAGAAACATTTCAATTGTTTTGTTATTATAGTTGTCATCGCATTTGCAAGTTTTAAAGATAAAATAAGAAGATTAGTGGGTTTTGTTAGATAATATAAATATATTGGATTACACTTAGCCCGGTATCAATCGTTACTTACGTTCATAAGTCAATCAGTAAAAGTTAGAGAAAACAGAAGGGATATTACAGAGACACTGGCAATATTGGTTTCAAGTCAAAGACCGAAGACAAACACGATTAAAAAAAATACTCAACGCAGAAAGCTCTTCATATCAGCAACAAGGAATCACCATTAATACAAATGGGGGTGATTCCGAATGTTCCCGCGCGTTTGGCATCCCTATCATAGCCAGAATATGACTTACGAATATCGTGGTAACTATGGCAATCAATCAAGCCATTCGAGATAGTCACGTGTCATATTTGGATAAGCACTGTCATTTTTATTAAGCTCCTCTCAAATCAAACGTTATGAGTTATGCCATAGACAATTACACGGAGTAATAGATTTATGTATAAGAGGTCACCCAATATATTTGCGTCTGCAATGAAGCATAGTGTTATCAATTTCATCAAAGAATAATTCCATGTTATTGTAAAGTTATTGCCATATAAATTACGTAACTAATCCTTCTCGTAACACGTGATTATCAGATTTAGCCTCGTCGATGTTTCGTGGGCGTTATTTGGAACACAATCTAATTTCATGCTGCAAATTTCTTCCCATGATAGATGTTGTTTTTCACAATGATATCATATATCTGATTTCCTTGTTATATGTAAGCATAGTGTGATATTGTGTTATTTATCTATTCTGAAATCATTATTAATCGTGGAATTCTAATTTTCGTGTTTTCGTGGATATAATGGATAGTAAATGGTAGCACTGTGATGGGATATTAGGTGGAAGTCTGGATTGTCACGGGACAATGAGGATATAATGGATAGTAAATGGTAGCACAGTAATGGGATATTAGGTGGAAGTCTGGATTGCCACAGGACAATGAGGAGATAATGGATAGTAAATGGTAGTACATGGATGGGATATTAGATGGAATTCTGGATTGTCACAGGAGAATGAGGATATAATGGATAGTAAATGGTAGCACTGTAATGGGATATTAGGTGGAAGTCTGAATTGTCACAGGACAATGAGGATATAATGGATAGTAAATGGTAGCACAGGAATGGGATATTAGATGGAAGTCTGAATTGCCACAAGGCAATGAGGATATAATGGATAGTAAATGGTGGAACAGCAATGAGATATTAGATGGAAATCTGGATTGCCACAGGAGAATGAGGATATAATGGATAATAAATGGTAGCACAGGTATGGGATATTAGATGGAAATCTGGATTGCCACAGGGCAATGAGGATATAATGGATAGTAAATGGTGGAACAGCAATGGGATATTAGATGGAAGTCTGGATTGCCACAGGGCAATGAGGATATAATGGATAGTAAATGGTGGAACAGCAATGGGATATTAGATGGAAGTCTGGATTGCCACAGGAGAATGAGGATATAATGGATAGTAAATGGTAGCACAGGTATGGGATATTAGATGGAAGTCTGGATTGTCACAGGAGGATTAGGATATAATGGATAGTAAATGGTAGCACAGGGATGGGTTATTAGGTGGAAGCCGGGATTGTCACAAGGCAATGAGGATATAATGGAAAGTAAATGGTAGCACAGTGATGGGATGTTAGGTTGAAATCTGGATTGTCACAGGACAATGAGGATAAAATGGATAGTAAATGGTGGCACAGTAATGGGATATTAGATGGAAGTCTGGATTGCCACAGGAGAATGAGGATATAATGGATAGTAAATGGTAGTACTGTAATTGGATATTAGGTGGAAGTCTGGATTGTCACAGAACAATGAGGATATAATGGATAGTAAATGGTAGCACAGTGATGGGATATTAGGTGGAAGTCTGGATTGTCACAGAACAATGAGGATATAATGGAGAGTAAATGGTAGCACTGTGATTGGATATTAGGTGGAAGTCTGGATAGTCACAGGACAATGAGGATATAATGAATAGTAAATGGTAGCACAGTGATGGGATATTAGGTGGAAGTCTGGATTGCCACAGGACAATGAGGATATAATTGACAATTAATGTTAGCACTGTGATGGGATATTAGGTGGAAAAATGGATTGCCACAGGACAATGAGGATATAATGGATAAGATCGGGAAAAGGTTGTTCATCGGGACTTACAGTCAGTTGTATTTTATGTGCAATGAAAATGACATTTTTCAAAGATGAACATAAATGGTAAATCAGAAGGCGTAAATCAGAGAACATACTTTACAATGGTCACAGGAATAAGGGACAAACAATGATATACAAAACACTACACTAACAACTGAAGATTGAGCAACGGGAATCTCTCTAATAATCGGGAGATAAACCAGTTAAAAAGTTGATTCTCTCCTTATGAAACCCGTCCTATTACATTTGCTTAACATGCGGTGATTATTCATGAAAGAGGAAATAAGGAGAAGCGAACTGTGACACAAATATTTCATAACAGACAAACAAGTTATGATTCCGACCATAAACTTATAATGCCTTATTACGTTTGTTGATTTTAGTTGCCACAATTTTGAAAAAAAGATTAACGTAAATTACTTTAATAAAAAGACGTTCCGTAAATACATAAAAAAATCAAAACAATCAAGTATATCTAGAGTAATTGTGCATGGACGACGTGAACTAACGTTCTCTTGAAGTCGTCATCGTATTGACCACCACACAGTGCCGGTGTCGTATAGTAAACCTTCCGCATTGCAAACCTTCCCCCGGAATGTTTACTATATAGTGCACATTCCCCTTCGGAATATTTGCTATATAGTAAACCTTCCCACGGATACTTTACTATATAGTAAACCTTCCCACGGGGGAAAATTTACTATGTAACAAACATTCCCCCATCCATAGCCGATCATCCCCCGGATATTTTGCTATATAGTAAATGTTCCCCTTAATCCGGATACTTACTATTGATTCGGAATTTAGCACCTTAGTCGTGTTAATTTTAATTGTTAGATACCATTAATTATATCCGGCTATGATTAAAAAGTTAAAAAAAAGCACATGCTTTGCAATAAAAAAATGTACGGAGCCATTTTGCAGTATTTGAAACACTTGACAGTAGGTAGGAAGGTTTACTATGAGGAATAAATACTATATAGTAAACGTTCCCCCCTGGGGGAAGGTTTACTATATAGTAGATCTTCCGGGGGGTTAATCTACTATGGGGGAAGGTTTACCGTATGACACCGGATTTAGGTAAAGAGAGGCCCTAGTCTAATCCACTTGTGAGACCCCTCCCAATTTCCCACCTTCACGACTGGAGGAAGATGGAAGATGGAAGTGTGTTTAATCAATTTCAATAAAGGCAAAGATGATGAGGGGTGTTTAAAATTCTACAATATTCTGAAATGGGATGCAACTGTGTAAGGAAAATTACTGAAGGGTTGTTTCGAAAGTACAGTACATAATGACAGCTTAAGTGTGAAAGTCCAATAACAGTGTTAAAAATATTATACACCTGTGCCGGAGGTCCCCTAAATTATGAGGCCCTAATCTTCACCCTATCGATTCTATAGGTAAATCCGGCACTGCTACTACACCAGCAGCTCATTTAGCACACAAGGCATGAGGTTAGCGATTAATTACCTACACAAGGAAGTAATTCAATAAAATGAAACAAAACATATGGGAGTAATGAAAAATATATTATGCGGAAATTGGAATTTATTGAGATTGACACGTCTAAGAATAGAAAGCTACAGAAATACAACAAACATCTCTAATTTACATGTTACATTGTTCTGACTGAGAAATACCAAAATTAACATACAACGTGGACAGATATATTTTCAGAAGTACTTATATGATTTCTAATTATTAATAAAAGCGTAGATATCAAATTTAGTGCGCACGACACGTTTCTGGAATAACATTCATCAGGTACACTCAAGGCCAGGATATTTGAAAGCCAAGTAACATAGAAATCGTTGGGAGTAAGAAACCAATACATTCATATATTTTCATCAATCATAAATCTGATTCCTCTGGATATACGACTTCATCGAAAACCTTTTCCCATCTTAGTTTGTTGTTTGTTGATATAATCTGTTCGACACAATATTCCTCACTTGTTTCCTGTTTTAATATTGACATACGACGCAATTGTGAAATCTGCTATTTCACGGACATCTGAATAATGACTATATAACTACAGAGAGAAGTCGAATGAAGAACAACTAGATCACTAAACCGCTTGAAAGTATTACAGGTTTACTATTCAAACATCGGTATGATATAGCATTTTAAAAACAAATTTACTGTAGGGTCAGGCTTGTTTTTTTCGGGTCAGCCGGGTTCGGGCAAACAAACGTATTTTTAATTATGGCCTCATCATGGTTTGACATGTAAATGAATCCAATGCTATTCTATTCTGCTATTTGTGATCTTAAAGTCACATCAAAACAAACATTATGATTAACACTACGGGTGCCACTAGTGGAGCAGGAATTGCTTACCCTTCCGGAGCACTTGAGTTTTTAGTAGGGTTCGTGTTACTCGATCTTTAGTTTTATATGTATGTTTTGTTGATCTTTGTTTGTTCTTTTGTACTTTTTCTTTTGGCCCGATTGTGTTGTCTGTTCTTCGATATACGGATTCTGATTTACCCCTTTGGTATCTTCAAACTCTTAAGCTTCTTGTGATCAACACCACATAATATAATATGTATTCATGATCATAAGTGGTATACCAATGTTCGTGGTTTTCCTGGTTCGTATAAAACCAACAAATATTTGACACCATATAATATACAAACACTCTACGTGAAACATTCACGATTTTATCATGTGTCCACGATAATGCTATTTCATTCGTTTTTGAGCGCACGAAAAGAATTATCCACGAATTTAAATAAATTAACTAAGGGTAATAACAAAATTACCGTACTCCGAACGATCTTCCAAAGGGAAAGGCAAAACTCATAAGTACACAAACAGACAAAATCAGTCAACAACCGGAAAACTGGGAAGACCGTAATTGGTACAGGCATTTCCAAAGAAATGGTGGGTTGAATAAGATTCTACGGCGCCAAACCTCCCGCTTTCATTACGGTTCAAAGGTTCCAATTGTCACTATAACAGCATTTATAACAATAATGTAATTTATGGAAAATGTTACGGAGTTCGTTTAATTCTGATAAGGTGTATGAATGAAAACCAATGTTATGCTGTTTCCGCAGATGTTTCGTAATCGATTATAAACCGTGTAACAAATGACAAATCCGGTATTTGTTACGTATGCTGTACTTATAGTAAGAAATCATAGTTAATTTGGTATATTTTCGGATAACGGACGGCGTCGTTTGATATGGCGTTCTCCTGTTTTTATGTATTGTACTTACATAATGTGTTCACCATGATGAATACACTGTAGAAATGCCAGGACTTACTTCTTAATTCAAAAATAACAATTTTGCTTAAAAAATCTAGTAACTATTGTATTTGTATTGCGTTTGTCATCTCGTCTGCTGGTTGTAAAGATAAAAAAGAAGAGGAGTGGGTTCTGTTGCATAATATCAACATATTGGAATGCATTAATAGATCGTTATCAATCGTTACTTGCTTATGCATCAATAAAATCAACAACATTCATCTCAACGATATCGAGCAACATAACAACAACACATTTTTAGTCTTTGCTTTGATCCTACCTGGGCTCGAAGCTGAGATCCTGTTGCACTCGAAGCGATCATACTGAATATTCCATCATTAGTAGGGTGCCCAGTGTTAAAAAAGACGCTTAGTTATCGAGTTTGGGTTAACGGAATTACACACGGCTAATTTTGGCTTTAAACACTAGAAAAAATATTACATTTTGCATTTTTAATTGTCGTCGTAAGTTTCTGTGGTCACGATTTTTTTAATTTCACATTTTTTAAAGGTACCCTCGGTTGACACATTGTACATGGTATTTTCAGGATGAAAAATAAAAATATTCTCCGCTATCTAAATTGCTAAAAAGGTTTTTTTACATAAGAGATAATGTATCAAAGATATAATTAAAATAAAAATGGGATGTAAATAATAGATTTTTGAAAGAGTATATCAGCCTTACTTTAAGCCTCAAATTTGACCCCAAATTAACCGTATTTTCAACAAAAGCAAAGTAATTACACTACATTATAAATGTACTTTGATTTTGAAGAAAACGTATTGATGAAATGTACATGTGTGCCAAAAATCATAATCTAAATGTCAGCGGTTGTTGAGAAATTGGCAAAATATAAACTCAAATAACAGTGTAAATTTCCTCTTTGTCATACACGGATTGTCATGTACCGGTTTTTGTTAATGATGTGTCGCTCGCCGGTCATTAACTAGCACGATCTCTGTCTCAATGCATTTAGTATTTTCTCTTCTTTTATGGCAAATATATTGGTTTTAATTGTTCAGTAGAATTGTTTGTGGTTTTTATGTTTTAAAAACATTCATTTTTATGTCGGCCGTTGATTTGGTTTTACTGATTTTAAAATTTGTTTAATTCATATGTTTCTAATACACGGACAAATCCTGCAGGATACGTTAAAAGTCCGGAAATGGCTCAGTTTCTAATGACCGAATCATTGCCAAGAAAATCTGCAGAGATGGAGTCTCCGATTGCAAAGAGTTATACTGTAGACATGAAGAGGCGGACACTCGTATGATTTTACATGCTATCCATACAGACAAAACGTTCGGTGAAAGTGGAATCAAAGGTCGGATCATTGTTAAATCACCTGATACAGATGTCTTGATTCTATGCATCCATTACTTTCCTTCAATGCAACATACATATGAATTATGGTTTCATACGGGTTCTATCACAAACATTAAGGATGAGCGTCGTTTCATTCCCGTACATTCGATCTGTAGCATCCTCAATCCTGTTTTATGTAACATTTTACCAGCTGCACATGCCATCACAGGATGTGATACCACATCATCCTTGTTCGGGATCAGCAAACGAACCGTTTTTAAAGTACTTAAGGATAGTCCAGAAAACTTTAGAGATTTGTCCATCCTTGCAGACTGTGACACTGATAAATCTATAGATGCCGCCAGGAAACTTGTTTGTCGACTGTACGACCAAAAAGGAAAACTGAAGGAAGATCACGTCGATCTTAACAAATTAAGGGTAAGGTTAGCGACATTGAGGGATGCATGTTTGGCCAAACTTCCACCCTGTGAGACCAACTTCACTCTTCACTCAGCATGTTTTGCGATCCTCACTACAAACAAATATTTGGATGACTGCCCATGTTGCAAGACCGCCAATGAAGTCTGCAGTGATATTTGGATGGGAAGACAGGAATGAATTAGTTCCAGTTTATCTCAAAGGCCAGATGTCTTCTGATTTTTTGCTAGACCTTGTTTGTATTTGCAAAGGAAAATATGTGTGCATGAAAGGATGCATTTGTTTTGAGCAAAGTCTATCTTGCACAGACCTTTGCCCTTACCAAGCTGGCGACTTATGCCGCAATGAAAATACCCACCTAGCAATATCTAGAAATACTGATGAAGATGATGACATATAATCTCAATTTATTTTTATTTTTCATCCAGTCTCCATCTATTTCACTGAATAAAACTGTTGTGTTCAAAACTATGATCTCAGATTAAATAATCTTTCGTTTCCAACATTGTGACCATCAACTCACGTTAGTCATAGTTGTCCAGTTACCACGACTTCTCGTTGACGTCTTTTATTTCATTGAGGCTTGGTCTAATGTCTGTTTTAGGCACGCATCACTGTTTTCCGTGCTTAGTAAACTTAGAAAAGTTCATACGTAATATGTGTTTTTCAGTAAACAGTTTTTCATTTGTTGCAATGTTTTTTAGGTGTTCTTTTTATATGTTGTGGTGGTTATGTCATAGCTTGTTTCCGTTTTATGTTTTTTTCTGGAATTTACCCAGTCTCCGGACTATGATTTCTTTAACATGTTATATGACTTGTTCTTTTGTTCCTTCGGTATACTACTGCCAATGTTTCAAAAAAAAAAAAAATTATGAAAAAACAAACCTTCCAGTGGAATCTGACCTTGACGTGGTTGGTTGGCCACTTTTTTATTTGCCAAACACCTGAGATATTTGGAGTGTTCAGAGTGGTTTGTAGCCACACATCGTCCAAACGCATAATATGTTCATAGTCCTTTCGTTTTTAAACAAATGGCGTTTGACCTTTCCATAAATTGCCATGTTTTTGCATAGAATATTCGTCAAGTATTGATTTACCCTACAAATGATATGTGCAAACACATAATCCATTAACTTTGAATTTTGGTACCTTTTCGAAGTTTAAGGGTAATAGATATTTTACCAGTAATTAGTCAAGGTGTACCATAACTGAAACATGATTTTTTTTGGAATCCGTCCACCAGTTGTCAAATGTTAAAGGTTATAAATAATTTGACGGTTTCCTTTAAATGAAAATCAAATAAAAATGAGAAATGTTCAAACTATGACAGGTCAAGGTCAGTTTTATTTCTCATATATACGAAAATTGTAAAATGGCATTTATTTTTTTTAGAAAATGGCATTTTGCTATATATTCAAACAATGTAAAATAAAAAATAAGCATAAAATAATAAAATATTAAGCTTAACAAATAAAATTTGCATTCCAGTTTAAAGTTCTTCACAGTCTTGTCGAAGAAGGAAGCCTTTTAAAACTTGTGGTGTGTTAGTTCCAATTTTTAGATCTTTACCTTTGACACCAATTTAAGAAAAAACGTTACCACAATACATAACGACGACATCTTTATTTCGATAGAGCGGCTTGTTCTCCTCTTTCCAGCGATGTATCATACAGGTGTGTGTAATTCCGTTAAGACAAATTCGCAAAAACTTTCGTCGGGCACCCTACTACATTGATGTAGTTATACTATTATTGATTATATAATACCGATAGTTGTTGGTTATTTAACGTCCACTTGTAACTATCCCATGCATATTGAGGACTGGAACAAGTATATCTAAAACATTGCTGAAATTATAGAAGGATTGGACAACGGGAAGACTACCTTTGACAAAAACTGATCGTAATCACGAATTTAAATGGATTTTCATGTCCTACAATAACAATCCTGTCCTTTTCTCATTAATGACCTATGACCTATGACCAGAGTAACATTACGAGTGCCACATATGAAGCAAAAACTGCTTACCATTCCAGACCACCTGAGATCACCTTCAGTTTTAAGTCCTGCTCGTGTTACTCAATCTTTAGCTTTCTGCGTAGTGTTTTGTAGATCGTTATTTGTCCTTTTGTCATGATTCATTTGGCTATTGTATTATCTGCCCTTCTTCGATTTACTTCTTCTGATAACCCCTTTGGTGTAAGATGTGTAGCAGAAACTGCTTACCATTCCAGACCACCTGTTTTCACATCCGTTACTTAGTGGGTTTCATGTTGGTCAATCTTTAGTTTTTTTGTATAGTATTTTGTTTTTTGTAGATCATTGTTTGTCCTTTTGTCATGATTCATATGCAGTGCCGGATTTACCATTGTCCATAGATGTGCTTAATTTTAAGTTGTTTTGGCAGGAAGATGGGCCCCCTGGTCAACGGGGCCCATCTTCCTGCCAAAATACATTTTTACAATGGATGTTAGCTAATGTGGTGCAATTCAAAATTTTAAAATTACCTGAGCATGTATGCCTGACTGCCTGTGTAGGCTTATCAGGTTTACCTCCTGGGCCAAGAGTAAGGTGCCTCATAACTTAACTAGTACAGGGCCTCATTTCTCTTAATTCCGACACTGTTCATGTGGGCATTATATTTTCTGTCCTTCGATTTACCTCTTCTGATAACCCCTTTGGCATCCACAAACCTTCTTACAAACGGTAACAGAGTGTATTTATTCTGATCAGATATACATGTATCCAAGAAAGCCAATTCTATGTTGCTGTCTCAGATGTTGCATAAATCCGATTATTGATCGTTACTTATTGTGCTTCTGGTATTTGCTCCGTACGTGGTAGATAGAAATCATTGTTAAATTGAAATTTTTCGGATAATTACGGCAGAGTTTGCTATGGAGATTACGTGTCTTTTTTAGTATCTTACATAATACACGGATCCATTTCTTAAGGTCTTTATTTGAAGCATACTAATTTTGACTGTGAGAGAAAATGAAAAGGAACCTATTGAATTGCTATGATGTTTTTTCATTACATCTGCAGATTTTAAAGATAAACAAAGAAGAGTAGTGGGTTTTGTTCGATAACATATTGGATTACTCTTAGCTCCGTATCAATGGTTATTTGTTCATATATCAATAAATTCAACAACATCATTCCCCAACGATATCTAGCGAAGAAACAGCAATCCTAATTTTATAATATTTGCTTTGATCCGACAGGGGTTCGAAGATAAGATCATGACGATCCCGTTGCCAATTACACCATCGATGTGGTTCTAATATTAATACTATATTAATGCTAATAATCTTTGTTGCTTAATGTCCACTGGTAAATATTCCATGCATATTGAGGAGAAGTATATATAAAACATTTAAGAAATTAGGGAGGAATTGAACAACGGGAAAACACAACCTTTGACCGCCAATGATCGCATCCACGAATTTTGGTGAATTTATGTATATGTTACAATTACAATCAGGTCCTTTTCTCGTGCATGAACGATCACCAGAATAACACAACGAGTGCCACATGTGGAGCAGGAACTCCTTACCATTCCAGATTACCTAAGTCACCCGGTGTTTAGTAGTGGTTGTGTTTTTCAATCTTTAGTTGTCCGTGTAGTTGTTTGTAGTTCATTGTGTGTCCTTTTGTCATATTTAATTTGGCTATTATAATGTCTGTCCTTGTTCAATTTACGGTCTCTGGTTAAACCTTACTGAAGGTTACAGAGTTTGTTTCTTCTGGTGAGATCTATCAATGAAAGACAGCTTTACGTTGTTTTCGCAGATGTTCCGTAATCGATTATTAACCATGTAGCAAATGGCACATCCGGTATTTACTACGTACGTTGTAAGATATCATAGTTAATTTGAAATATTTCCGGATAACGGACAGAGTTGTTGATATGGTGTTCTCCTGTCTTTATATATAGTAACACATATAATTCGGTCACCGTGATGATGACACTGTAGAAATGCCACGACTTAATTCTTATATTCTCTAACGGAAAAAAATAACAATTTTGACGAAAAAGTAAATGAAGGAACAACTGAATTGTTGTTGCATTTGTCATCCTGTCTCCTGCTATTAAAGAAAAAAAAAAGAAGAGTAATAGGGCTTGTTCGATCATATAAATATATTGGATTACACTTTACTCCATATCATTTATTACTTGTTTATACTATGCATCAATAATTACATTACTTCCGTTTTTCATTGAAATTGCCCTGTAGTAAAACTGTTTTGGAATCGGGTAAAAACCTGGTTAGAAGAAAAGTTTGATATTCCTATTGAGTTAAATATGGAAAATATAGTGTTTATTACAAATGTCAATGAATATCCATTCGAGATAATCGAATTTGTGATGATATTCACAAAAGATTATATCCATTGCTGTAAGTGGTCAAATAATTTGCCAACAATAGAAGAACTAAAAGCAAAATTAAAAAGTAGGGAAACCATGGAGAGATCAAATTCAATCTTTAAGGATAAGTTGAAAGACCATGAGGATAGGTGGCTGAAATTACTGTAATTTAGCATTTTATTGCTGTTCTAAACCCTTAGCAGAAACAAATTATATAAACTATTTGTAACAATTTGATCATTCTGATCTTTGTAAACTCAATTTTTAAATTAATTTATATATTTATAAATATATAATGGTTTGGAGGGATGAGGGTGGTAATTACAATTACAATTGATTTCAGAAAAAAATTGTTATCTGCTGAGCACACAAATAGCAATAACTGCCATTTACACTTATAATGTTTGTCTTGTTCTGTGCATGTGATGTGTTGAATGAGTTGTCTGTAAAAAAAAATGAAAAATTACATAAATATTAATAAAAAAAAAAATAAATAAATGTTACAATATGATTGGTTATGAAGTGGTCACATGATTATGAAAGAGATGTTTTACATCCCAATAAAACTCAAACCCAAAATTTCACGCGCCTCCATGACGACGTCAGATGTAAACAATCAATGGCGTAGTAATTTCCAACACCAAATAATCTAACAACAATTCACAACGAAAAATTCAACTATATTAATTTGTGGTGTGATTAAATGTAATTATAAGAATTGAATGCATTTTTATACTTTGCGTGGACCGAGGCGCGCTTCATACAAAATGTGCTTCGGTCCACGCGTTTACACGCCAATAAAACTACAAAAAATGCATTCAATTCTTAAATAAATTATATTATTAATAATACTAGTAATACTAATAATTGTTGGTTGTCAAACATCCATTGGTAAATATTCGATGCATATTGAGGACAAGTATATTTAACACATTTTAGAAATTAACGAGAGATTGGACAACGGGAAAAACAACCCTTGAAAGCAACTGGTAGCATCCACGAATTTAAATGAATTTACATGTGACTTGTGTAGCCAATATTGTGTTTCTCTGGATTCTCAATTTTTTGAGTGCACCTTCGGTTTTCTCTACCGTTTGTTTACAATTACAATCCGTTGCTTTCCTCATTCATCATCTAACACCAGAGTAGGATATGGAGCAGAAACTGCTTACTCTTCCAGAGCACCTGAGTTCACCCTCAGTTTCTAGTGGTGTTCGTGCTGTTCAATCTTTAGTTTTCTGTGTAGTGTTTTGATCTTGCAGATAATAGTTCGTCTTTTTGTCATAATTCAATTGACCATTGTAATGCCTGTCCTTCTTCGACTTACAGGTTCTGAATACCCCTTTAGTATCCTCAAACTTTTTTGCAAAAGGTTACAGAGTTTGCTTAATTCAGATGGGATAGATCAATGAAAATAAATTTTACGGTGTGTTCTCAAATGTTGCGTAATCCATGATTTATCGTTGCAAAGTTTGATTCTGATATTTACAACCTCCGTGGTAGAAATCATAGTGAATTTGAAATATTTCCGGATAATTTACGGTGACGTTTGTTACGTAGTTCACGTGTCTTTGTGTAGTAACTTACATTATTTGGACACCGCGATGAGAACTCCGTTAGCAATAGACGGATCCACTTCTCAATGTCTGTAATGGAAAAACAACAATTTCATTTGTAAAAGAAACTCTAGAAACAATTGAATTGTTATTGCGTTTTTAATCCCATCTCCATATCTTAAGGATACACAATGAAGAGTAGTGGGTTTTGTTGTATAATATAAAATATAATGGATTGTTTATGCATCAATAAATTTAAGAATATCATTCCCAACTATATCTAACAAAGAAACAACACTACCGATTTTAATAGTTTTTGCTTTGATCCGACCAGGGCTCCAGAATAAGATCGAGACGATCCCGTTACAAATACACCATCGATGTGGTTCTAATATTAATAATAATAATACTAATAATCGCTGATTGTTTAACGTCCACTGGTAAATATTCCATGACTATTGAGGATAAATATGTTATACAAGTTTTAAGAAATTACCTAGGGATTGGATGGGAAGACTACCTTTGACAGCAATTAATCATACCCACGAATTTGCATGAATTTACACGTGTTACAATTATAATCCGGTCTTTTCCTCATTGATGAACTATCACAAGAGAAATAATACGAGTGCCACATATATGGAGTAGGAACTGCTTAACCTTCTGAAACACCCGAATTCATCCCCGGTGCTTAGTAATGTTTGTGTTGCTCAATCGTTAGTTTTCTGTGTAATGTTTTGTGGATAGTTGTTTGTCATTTTGTAATAATTCAATTGGCCATCGTAAGGTCTGTCATTCATCGATTTACGGCTTGTGATTTCCATTTTGGTATCATCAAACTTTTCAAAAGGTTACAGAGTGTATTTCTCCTGAAGAGATGTATCAATAAAAGCCAATATTATGTTGTTTTCACAGATGTTGCATAATCCGATTATTAATCGTTACAAGCTTAGTACGTGGATGATGAAAATCATAGTTAATTTGAAATATTTCTGGATAATTGACGGCTGTGTTTGCTACGGAGTTCAGATGTCGATATATAGTAACTTACATAATTCGGTCACCATGATGGGAACTCCGTAGTAATACACAGTCCCACTTCTTTATGACTATAATTGAAAAATAACCATTTTGTCTGTAAAAGAAAATCGAGAAACAATATAACTGTTGTTACGTTTTTTCATCCCGTCTGTTGTTTTTAAAGATGAGAAAAGAAGAGTAGTGGGTTTTCTTAGATAATATAAAGATATTGGATTACACTTGACTCCAAATCATTTGTTACTTCATTATGCATCAGTTAAATCAACAAAATGCACCTCAATGACATTTAGCGAAGAGACAACAAACCCAATTTTATAATTTTTGCTTTGGGCTCTAAGATAAGATCAAAACAATCCCGTTGCCAATTACACCATCGATGTGGTTCTAATATTAATACTTGTAATGCTAATAATCTTTGATTGCTTAATGTCCAATGGTAAATATTCCATGCATATTGAGGAGAAGTATATATAAAACATTTAAGAAATTAGGGAGGAATTGCACAACGGGAAAACACAACCTTTGACCGAAAATGATCGTATCCACTGATATAAATGAATTTAAATGTGTTACAATTACAATCCGGTCATTTCCTCATTCCTGACTTATCACCAGAGTAACACGACAAGTGTCACATGTGGAGCAGGAACTGCTAACCTTCCGAAGCACCTGAGTTCACTCCCGGTTTTTAATTTTCTCTGTAGAGTTTTGGAGATCATTGTTTGTTCTTTTACCAATATTAATTTCTGTATTGTATTGTCTGTCTTTGTTCTATTGACCACTTCTGGTTACCCTTTTGGTCTCCCCAATCTTTATTTTTACAAAAGGTTACCGAATTGTTTTATTCTGAAGAGATATATCAATGAAAGCCAATTATATGTTGCTGTTTCAGATGTTGCGTAATCCGATTATTAATCGTTACAAATTTTGATTCCGATATATATGTCACGTATGTAGTTGATGGAAATCATAGTTAATTTCACATATTTCCGGATAATTTACAGCGTCGTTTGGCATGAAACTCTCCTATCGTTATATATAGCAACATATATAAGTCGGTCACCATGATGGAGACACGGTAGCGATACCATAACTTACTTATTAGAGCCTGGCATTGATGAAAATAACCATTTTGTCTGTTACAGATAATCAAGAAACAATTCAATTGTTTTGTTTTTGTGGTTTTCATCACATTTGCAGTCTTAAAAATAAATAACAAGAGTTATGGGTTTGTTCGATAATATAAATATAATGGATTACACTTATCTCTATATCAATCGTCACTTGTTTATACGTCAATTAGTTAACTTTAGAGAAAATAACAGAAGGGGACAATCAAGAATGGACAATCCAAAAACATTGGCAATATTTCAAATAGAAGAAAAAGAACAACAGCAAAGTTGACAAAAAGAAAAAAAAAACTAAAGACAAACTAAATCGCACTGCTGTAATAACCTACCAAATACAAATAATTTAAAAGTATTATATAGAGATTTATAATAAATAAACAATACCGCCTGCCACGAAAATGTAACGACAACAATATATACACTTCATATATATATATATATAT
>MJUT01047078.1:278480-315842 GCA_002080005.1 Gigantidas platifrons
TTGCTGTAAATGGCATTTAACATTTCACATTTCCAATCTTAACGGATGCAGATTATTCCAGAAATGCTTGCTGTAAATGGCATTTAACATTTTCACATTTCCAATCTTAACGGATGCAGATTATTCCAGAAATGTTTGCTGTAAATGGCATTTAACATTTTCACATTTCCGATCTTAACGGATGCAGATTATTCCAGAAATGCTTGCTGCAAATGGCATTTAACATTTTCACATTTCCAATCTTAACGGATGCAGATTATTCCAGAAATGCTTGCTGTAAATGGCATTTAACATTTTCACATTTCCAATCTTAACGGATGCAGATTATTCCAGAAGCTCGTCGTGGGCATTACATTATATATCTACGTTTTTATTATATTTCATCAATAAAACTTATAACACGAAGCGAGTTGTTGAATTCTGACGAACGGTTTAACCTCGCCACATCTTTGTTCCTGTCCCAAACCGTAACCTTGAATATTTGATCGGTTTCTGTCTTTGTTAATTATATATTGATAACTTAGACGCTTACTATAGGAGTGGTTCGTGTTGTCATGTTTGGAAATACTGTTGACTGCGATTGTTCAATTTATATAAAGTGAGGAGAGGGGTTGAATTCCAACGAACAGGTTTAACCTCGTCCCAAAACCATAGCCTTGAATTTGTTTTATCGGTTTCTGTTGTTGTTAATTCTGTGATAAAAAATGTAAGATGCTTCATATTGGAGTGGTTGGTAATGTGATAGCTAGCAATAATGTTGACTGTGATTGTTCAATTTATGAGACTATAAATACAATTAGAACGACACTTGATGTGTTTTATTGTATTATAAACACCTACTAAAGTTTGTTTAAAACAAATAGTTATTTTTATGAGAGGCTTACCTTCTGGGAAACGCTTACAGAAACAGATAAAATACGTCTTCAAATGGATGATCGGATACTTATCGTACAACATTTAAGTAGTCCATTGTTGAAATTAAACTCAATACATCTTTGCAACTAAGGAGATTTGGATTACTTTCCATCTTTTTTACCAGGATCGTTCGTGATGAAGGATTTTCATGAAAAACGTCGTGTGCACTAAATTCAATTGTTTTTGTCTTGGAGTAAAAGTCGGTATGAGATTTCTACTATAGTTTCACCTGCAAGTTTTACCGATATACGAGTAGCATGCTGCAATTAACAACATAATGCTGTGTCATTATTCAATAAATAACGGCTGATGGTTACGGTGTTTAACTCCACTTTCAACAATATTTCAGTTATATTGTTAAAAACGATCAGCAACGGAGGTATAATGTGATATTCCATTTACATGTACATTCTTGTTTTCGTTATTTTCCTTGAGATGGCAATGATTACGCATTACTTTCCAGTCCGATGGTTGCTAGAAGTCAGCAGAACATATTCTAGTGCGACCAACGACATCATAATGATTTGGATACACAATACAATGTACTCGCTGTACTATATAAATGTAACACAAATGTGTATATCAATTAATACAGTTTCATCTTTGATAAATAAATCAGGTATTGATTTCATAAAAGTATAATAATAATTACCAAGTTAAAAATCACGTCACATACAATATCAACAAACATCAAAAGTATTGTTGTCTTTATTAACATCTAATATACATACAGTAATATAAAACAGCAACTCATTTTCGGAACCTATTTTGTTTACGTGGTTTTTATTCTTTTTTTCCCCATTTTTTTTTTATAGTAGTTTCTTTTTTGTTTTGTTTGTTTTGTTGTCGTGTTTTGATTGTTTTTTTGTTTTGCTTTGTTGTATTGTGTTTGTTTTTGTTTGCTTTGTATATGATTTAAATTAGTTCGTAGTTGCATCATAGATTGTCCCACAAGTGGAGCAATAACTCTACCCTTCAACAGTATCTGACGTCACTTCCGGATTAATGGCGTACATGATGTTTAATCTGTAGTTTTCTGTGTTGTATCTTGCTGATCATTGTTTACCTTTTTGCTCTTTTTGTTGTCATCTCATTGCTTGTCCTTTTCAATTTATAGTTTCAGATCACCCTTTGAGATCGTCAATACCTTGTGATAAAGACGTCTGCTGTATTGGAATAGCTGGTCTGACATTCGTAAATAGCGATACAATAATTTGTCTTCAGAAAGATATACATTACCTCATAAGTCACGGATGAAGACTTACAAGGAAATATCGTGTAGCAGGTGCGTTCTGTGCTATTTCTAAAATAACTTGACAAGAATATATCTTTTGAAATAGATACTCTGCCTTATTTCTGTAAACAAATTTTGAAAGGATATTTCTTCTGATGCGGGTTATTTGTACAAAATACTTTGAAATGAAGACTTCCTCGAAGCTTTCAATGAATAGGTATTTAACTGACATGTGCATTATACGTTATTTCTATAAAACAAGTTATGGAAAAGTGAAATGTATATGAATTAATCACGAAATAAATAGGTTGACGTAAAGTAGAACGCTTAAATTGTCATAATATTGGCTTATGGGTTAGGGTTATGGTGTTTAACGCCACTTTCAACAATATATGAGTTATATCGTGGCGGTTAGTTTTATTGGTGGAGGAAATTAGAGTACCCTGAGAAAACCATCGGCCTGTCGCAAGTCACTGACAAGCTTTATCACATAATGTTGTATCTAGTACACCTCGGTATGAATGAGAATCGAATTCACACCTGTAGTGGCGATAGGTACTGACTGCACAAGTAATTGTAAATGCAACGACCATGCGATAACGACCACGATTGCCCCTGCACTATACGTTATCTCTATAAAGCAAGTAATGAAAAAATGCAATGTCTAGTAATTAGTGCAGAGATAAATGGGTTGACGTAAAGAGAAACGTTTAGATTGTCGTAATATTGTCATCCCATATCGAACTATTAGCGACATCACGTGACTTTTGAGACGTGACTTCCGGTCAACTATACACTAAAATTTTAACATTGAGAGCTACGGGAGGCGCTAGAAAATTGACAATTTCTTGTAAAATACACAATTTAAGATTACTTTGCATCTTTCTCGATAATCAGTAATAGTTACCTGATCGATAAATAATAATCTTTTCAGTTTAAATCGATGGGAAATTACGTCCCTGGACTTTCGTAAAATCAATACTTTTTTCCTCGATTTTACCGTTATTTGTATGTAAAATGCCTCGACCACTAGGTACTTTAATTGAAAATTCCACGATTCCTNGTAAATAATTGAAGTTCATCAATTTTTTGGCAACAACGTACAAACTTAACAAAGAATGCACGGTGATTGAACTTTAAATCGCTATTAAAAAAAATCTGCTCAATATTTAAAAATTATGCTGATATCCACATAATCTTGAAATGTTTATCGATAAGAAAATGTTATTTGTATCAGTTTAATTTAACGAGAAAATACTTCCAAATTATTTTTTAAAAAGTGCATAAAAACCTCGATAAATCATGTACAATCCCTATTAATTTACGGTAATTTGTAAATTCAGTCGTTCGAAATGTGTCAAATTCGATCAATAAAATTAATATGACAAAAAATATGCTGATATCCTGTAGAAGCTGAATAATGATTCTTTCCGAAAATCGAGTTCCTAACAGTTTAATTTGTGTTCTTATTACTTCCAATTTTATTTGAAAATGACAAAATTTTTAAGATCGAACAAGAAAAATCCAACATGGCGGAGCTCACCGGAAATTAGTGTTCATGTTTAATAGTACACGGATTTGACAGATTATATCATCTATTTCACTCATTTATTCACGATTCTTTAAAAATATTCCACCTGATTAAAAATATTTCATGTCAAGAGTGCATTTTCCTCTTTAGCCACTTTGTGGACACTCCGAAAATATAAAGTTTGTTTGTAATTTTTAACACTTGGCTTGATACTGTCCTTGAAATTTTTCTGGATTACAGATATTTTTTTCTTGCAATTATTTAAATTGTTTCGAGAAGTTAAGGTCCGCACAGGGGGGTACAATACATCCTAATTAATTATACACAAAGCCATAAAAATGGCAGAACCCCCGGTGCGTTTATTTCCTGTATTATTGTACAGGTAAATAATTTCACACACTTTTTTTTAAATAATATAATTCGACCAGTAAAAATTACAACAAAAATGTAGCATTATACGATTTTGGCTATGCTGTTAAACAAAAACTACATTTTTTTTCACAGGAACAAAAGCTTTATTAACAAACAAACAAAAAAAACAAAAAAAAAAAAACAAACAAAATGCATCCCGCTTTCAACTCCTAAGCGATTATTTCGTGTTCCAAAATCTTTTGTAGCCTCGAGCATAGGAATATAATTCTTAATCTTCAATTTTCGCTGTAAGTATGCTTAATGTTTTGAACCGATTTTTTTTAATGGAATAATTTTAATAGTAAATTTCACATTTTAATGTAAAAGTTACTTTGAATAATTCATCTGAATATTTGTTTTCAGATAAATTAATGAATTCAATGATTACCTAAAAAATGCATTTTACATGTTATATCAGTACAATATATGACCAGAGACATATTATTTTATATGTTTCTGATATTAACGGGTTATCGAAAGCTAGATCATAATTAATTTAAATTACAGATTCTAGTAATCGAACCTGATTATGACTGGTATATTGCATAGTTCCGGAGAAAATATAGGTACCAGTCGAAAAGTAATTACAGAGTTATCGAACCTAATTATGACCGTAATAGTTGAATATCTTTAACACATTAGATAACATCAAATATAGAATAATCATACAATATTAGAATGGACAGGACACAATTATTAAAACACAAAATACATGACACGCTAATTTAATCTATATATGGCTAAGCAATATCTCTATATTGTCGTAATTTTGTCATCAGGTTTAATATATTAGATAATATGAAATACTGAATAAACACCGAATACAAAATTAGAAATGAGAGAACAAAATTGTGAAAGCACAAAATACATAACACCCTAATAAAATCTATATACGTAATATATACATACTGTCGTAATATTGTCATCCGGTTTCACATATTAGATAATAGAAAAAAACCCAAAAAACACCGAATCGAAAATTAGAATGGACAGGAACAAATTATGAAAACACATGATACATAAAGCACTAATTTAAGCTATATACTTTAAGCAATATCTCTATAAAAAGTAGACAGACCCGTAATGATTGGACGACATTTTGTTTTTTAGCTACTTTCTTTCAATCATTATGTATAGACACCCTAGTAATTGATGGCGGACAAAGACATAATGACTTTATATCGACATTGTCAACATTTTAAGGTAATGGAGTTGAAGACTGTAATTGGCTTTTCATGTTGCTGTCATAAACCATTATGGCCAAAATCATACGCTAATTTAATAGACCTATCAGACGTTGTCTTATCTTTTGATATGTATATCTTGGTGCAGACATTATATCGATGATAAAATGATGACCAAAAAATCGTAGAAGGAGGTAAATCCTAACATATATATACATGACCGTTCACTTTCTTGGCTATGTGCAATCATTTCAATTAAACTTAGAATAACAGAGCTAAGCTAGTTGTATGGTTCTAAACCTCCTCTCTTAGTGAAATCTTTCAGTCACCCAAGTGTTTTAAATTTCTTAAAACCGAAAATTATAACACAAATAGTCACATATGTTCGGACGATTGGTTAGGTAAGATAACACAATAATTACAAACCATTGTTTGTGTGTTATTATTATTTAATAACACGTCAGACTCCATATATATCATTTCATGCTTGCCCATGGTCGGTGGTTCTCTCCGGATACTCCGGCTTCCTCCACCACTAAATCTGGTCGCCATGATATAGCTGACATATTGCTAAAAGTGGCGTTAAAACACCAAAAATCAAAGCAAATCAATCCTTTATTGTAAGTATGCTTTATGGATATTTATAAAATGAAGAAAACATATACCACACCGACTGAACAGTTCCAAAATCAGATCAGAAAATCTTAGACACCCAACCAGGAGACGAGACACCCTTTCAGAAAAAGTTGGACCCCTCAACAGGTAGTTTATTTATAGTATATAGAGACCGCGGTCCCTGGGTTGTGTGCATGGTGGTTTAAGATGAAACTGATATCTGCATTGTGTTGCTATAACTTGGTCGATACCTCTGCTGGCTGGGGAACTCTTAGCCCCCCGAGGGTATCATCATCTCAGTTAGAAAGTGCTTCGGTGCTACAATGCTTTATTAGATATTAATGTAGTTATGTTTCAAATTAAAAGTTTCTAAATAATGCAATATATTAATACAGTGCAACCTGTCTAAACCGAAACCTGAGTAAACCGAAAACCTGATTAAACCAGACAGACTTTGACAGGTAATTTGAACCTGTGTAAACCAAGCACCTGTTTAAACCCATCAATTTATCCAGTCCCAAAGGGGCTCGGCTTAGAAATGTTATACTGTATTAAGGTTGTCCTCCCTCAGGCACAGGTTACATTAGCTGATTCTGGCTGTCATGTTTAGGTCCTATGGTTTACTTGCTCCCAAAAATCTATTTGGCTTTTCAATCTGTTGACGATGAACGTACCTGATTAAGCTTATTCCAGATACTTGTTATGCGTACTAAATAAGATATCTACATTGTTTTTTTGTAATAATTCGTTGCCACTTCTAATCATAGCCTCAATAAAACTTACGATTAATGGAGAGAAGAAAAAAACAAGACTAAATTTAATATAATCACCAAAATATCGTCTTTTTTCAAAACCACAGGAAATTAGAACTATAAATGTGATATACTAAAGTATGTCGCGTCACGTAGTATTGTAACAATCCTCAATTTAATCTCCGGTATTTTAATTAGATTCTCTATTTTGTGTCAAACATGACTTTAATTTGCAAAAAAGGTATGATTTATTATTCAGTGGCGTGAAATGGACGGATGATAACCTATGATCGATGCTTCATTTATTTCTATATTCTATTTCTACATGAGACAATATAATAAAAATATGAACATCTAAGTTACATGTAGTGAGAATGACGTTTTCCTATGATTAGATTTAAATAAGTTTAATATGATTTCATCGAACTGAATTTGGATATATACCTTAAACTGAAATTATTTTCGTTAATACCTACTGTGTTAATAGTTTATGATTTACGGTGTTTAACGCCACTTTCAACGACATGTCACCTACTGCATTAATAATAATGGAATAATAGATGCCAAAGTAACATCGAAACCACAAAGATGTCCAGATTTGGAGTTTGTCGGCAGACGTAAAGAGTACCACTCAACTTAAGGTCATTTCACACTCATTTTGGGGTATGAGTTATTCTCATTTTTGAAGACCGTACTGTCACAATTAAATAAAGAATAGCAATAAAATATCTGTTCCTTTACTTATTTTTGCGTCTATGTGTAATGCTAGATAGTTTCTCATGTTCATTTACATCCATATACTTTCTTACTGACCAACTTATGACCGAGGCTGTAACAAGAGTATCAAACACACCGAGTCCCCCCTGTGGAGCAAAAACTGCTTTACCTTATGGATAGCACCTGAGTTCATCCTCATCGTGTTGGTCAATCTCAAGCTTATTTTATAGTGTTTTGTAGAGCTGTGTTTGTCCTTTTGTCCTCTTTCTGTCGGCCATTGTATTGTCTACGTGAATATACATGTACAACACGCAAAAACAATGCTTTGAATGGACGATTTTTGAATACACGTCTCGTGCTCGACAGTTGTATGACTCTAGGCTAGGATATATACATTTCGATTAATGAAGATTTGTATCTATGGACATATAACACCATACCATGGGCCACAAGCAATAATAATATAAAATATAATAATGATAATAATAATAATAATAAAATGGATAAGGGCAGTTAATTCTGAGCAATTATTTTATGTTTTATGTGTTTGTGTTTTGCTTGCTGTGTCTTGTTTCTGTGTCATTGGCCTAACGTCTCTGTATTTTCCACTCTTGACTTTCATTTGATTTGATTTTTGGTGTTTATCGCCATTTTCAGCAATAGTTCAGCTATATCATAGTGACCAGTTTTAGTGGTGGAAGAAGCCGGAGTAACCGGAGAGAACTATCGACCATGGGCAAGCAACTGGTAAACTATATCACTTGCGGCTGCGAGTCGAGTGCACCCTTTTTTGTAATTTACAAAGCCTGGCACGAACCCACGCAGTATTGGCAATATGCTTGCATGAGTTATTAGGTAAACCAACTACATAACTCATTGAGCCACCCCGGCCCATCATTTTTGGTTGCTACTTTGGTTTTATCAAACGTTCATTTAATGTCTGACGATACGGCATGCTTACACCTATAGTCATACTGATGATCGACAGCTTTTTGTTATTTAACAAGCACTAAAGTTTGACGTGACCAGATAACCTCTTCATGCCCTTCAGTCATATGAAGTCACGGTCATGCTTATATACTCAATTTGTTTTTGTCGATAACTTATCGTTTCCTTGTAGTATCTGTAAAATATTTGTTTTCAGAGAAACCACATCTCACTTAAGTGTCGTCATTTTATTGTCTCATACCAATTTAAACAAATTTACAATCTAATTTCATGTCCAGTGTTTTGTAAAACAGATAATTAACATGCAATTGGGAATTAAATTGCGGTCTAAAGTGGGCAATTATTTTCTTGTCATGAATAACGATGACTTTGTGTACTATCTAATATTTAAATCCGGGTATCCCGGCTTCTTCCACTGGTCGCCATGATATAGCTGAAAGTGGCGTTAAAACGCAAAAAGTCAAAATCAAAAATCAAATCAAAATCTAATATGGAAATGATGGTTGATGCCATAGGCTCTCTTTAATAGAATTAACATTATACATATCACAATTAATATATAATGTTAAATATTATAACGTTCATTATAACAACGCTATTCACCCGCACATATGTATAAAACATTAGTATGACCACACCATTCTACTACGAGGGGGAGGGGGATGTGTCCATAAAACTAGTTAAACACCGTGATTTTACATCGGAGTGTCCATAGGAAGCCATACAGTGAGCTGTCATGTATATGTGTGTTAATTAGTAGTATCGATTTTGGTACTGTTCTCACAGTGCGGTGTAGTTATGTATTTTTGTTTATTGCTGTTTGTTTTTATTTACACAAGCTGGTGTCCAACGCGATTTTCATGTCAGATTATGTTCACGTCGTTTAGCAGGGACAAGGAGTTTGATAATTTTGTTATTACCCTTATGGATGCCACTATTGGAGCGGGAAAGTACTGACCCTTCTGGATCACCTGCATTCACTCTAGTCTTTAGTGAACTTCATGTGCCAGCTTTATTTTTCTGTGAAATTTGTTGTCGACCATTGTTTGTCTTATGTTTTTCATTTTACTACTGGCTATTGTATTGTCTGTGCCTTTTCTGATTACCATATGGTATTTGCAAGCTTTATTCACCATGTAGCCGTACTTTGATAGGGACTTTTCAGTAGTAGCATTCAATAAAATATACGTACCACTAACATACTGGCCAAATTCAAATTCTCGTTTTAAAACAGAAACCTTGTGTACCATTTGACTTCTTCGTTGCTAAGCATAAAATTGTTGCACAATATTGAAATAATATTGAGAACAGATGTTTGTATAAATGGGTGATCCGGAAACAAAACAACATTTTTAAAGTAATTAAAACAGGAATATATATATAAAAAAGTGTCGTGACGTTCTAAATCTCTATTCCAATAAAATTAAATATACAATTAGACTGTACTGTATAAATACAGATTAATACATGGGCATTTCCATATTGGCCTGGTTATCATCCCGAGACACCCATATTGGCCAATAACCAGGCCAATATGGAAATGTCCATCTATTAAACTATTTATTATATTATACTTCCGACATCTGCAGACGTAAACACCGGACGTTGTTTATTTTGTCTGAATCGCATGAGAGGCACCTATTAACCGGTTATTTTCCCGGGGTGTGAAAATATGGACAGTTTATTTCCGGTCATATTGGTCATACAAAAATGCCTTTATTTTAACTAAGTATGTAATAAATAATTATAGTCATTTAACATAGAGCTAATTTTACCCCGCCACTTTTTGTTTATTCAAGTGCCTGTGTACCAAGCCAGGAATTTGTGCGAACATGCATAATAAGAGCATCAATTTTGCCTCTTCTACGATTCTTTTTATTAGAATTTGGAATTGTTCCAACAGTATGACATTTTTTTTTGGTTTTTATTACATTTGTAATTCATGGAAATTTCACCAGCACAACTTATAAGTGTACAATGTAATAGTTAGAATAATAATATGTTTATCTACTATGCAGCTTATGAACTACAAGTATCCTGTACTTTTGGTTACGTTTTAGATGTCACCCTTTTCAAATAGATTTCCCAAGTTAAGAAAGCAATTACATTTGCTTTACAAATCCAATCAAATATCAGAGTTTTATTGTCTACGCGACACTGATTAAATGTCACATTAGGGCCATTCGTCCATTCATGTATATGTAAGAACATGATAATCCCTGTCTTCATGAATAAGTACGAGCGAAGGCGAATTTTGCCTTGGGGAACAATGGGGAAAATCCATGGCCTTAATGATTAAGTAAGGAAAAATTCTATTGTCGAGAGTACTTTACTATGTTCTAAGTTATTGTAGAAACAATCATTTGTGGTAGTAGGACATACATCAGAATGTCTTAAGCTATTACTTTGCGAGTCTCTAGTTTGATATTTATTTAAATCCAATCAAATAAGTAAAATGATTTCAAGGTGATGTGATTACTGATGTCTTCGTCTGTGATTCTTTCAACAAATTTATTTCTATCTTGTCCTAATTCCGTATAACTACAGGGACGTTACTCTATAGATGTGGTCACTGTTACATATTATTCATCTACAATACACTGGTGTAAAATAAAATATGTGTTGAAGAAGAAGCAGCTTTAATGTCGTTTTCTATTTTATAGTCATCATAACTCAAACTAGGTATGAGCCACCATCCGACACGTGCCTATGAATTACATTCATTTAGTTTAAAATGACATTTTATATAGAAAACAAACTGAAATGCAATTTTCAGGCACACAATGGAGATAGAAGAACAAATTTAAGAAGTGCTTTAATACCGAACATTCTCTTGTAATAGTCCACATCTTCATTAGCAACGCTCATCGTCAAACGACTGGAAAGTCAGATAATTTAAAAGTATCTTGGAGCATAAAACCAATGGGTATAAACAGAATAGCCAAAATCGCTTGTTATCTATGTCTAACTTTAACTACTAAGAGGCATGAGCTGCTTGCCCTTCGCGAGCACGTAGGATCACCCGCGGATTTTTTGGTGAGGCGAGGTTAGTGTTTTTAGTTTTTTTGTATCGTGTCGTGTTGATATCACCGAGGACTGATAGTCCAACAGCATAGGTATTGACCAATTGACAACATTATTCCAGTTATACCTTATTAAAAATGTCTCCATCGGTCTCATAATACAAAATAATCTTATCCAATCCATTATTTTGTTCACTGTGATATTGCTTGTAAAGGAGAGCCATCAAGTGAATATTGCTTAATATTTAGTCGTTCTGTCAAATAATATAACCAATATCCAAAATAAATATTATACATAGAATATAAAGAATACACATTTAGACAGGTCGAGTAATATTAATGGACAATAACATATATTTAGATATTTAGACGACAGCTTTCGGTTGATAAATGGCGTAATTTGTATTGTATTTAGGAACGCTAAAATAATTATTGTGTATAGAATATAAAGAATACACATTAATAAAGCTCGCATAATATCAATGGACAGTAACCTATATATAGACGACAGCTTCCGGTTAATAAATGACATACTTTATGTTGTATTTAGGAACATTTAAAGCAAATTGGAGTATGTCAGTATTTATCTTGTCTTTGTAGCCTTCTGTTTATTATCAATTACAAAGATCAACAAATAAAAACACTAAAAAGATTTTCTATATTTTCTGTAACCGTTTACTTGACATGCTTAATAATACACCAGAGACAGACACAAGATTAAATCACTTCTTAACTATGTCAATGACACGATTCCTGAAAATCTTAACAGTACGAATGGTGTAATAGTAATGTATAAAATCCCCCAGAGAGAATTTAGCAAAATACAGCTGTGTTTAAAATGCTATGGTATTATATATCAATGATGAAATACCTTATTAAAGACAGTCGACTTGATGATGAAAGCGGGTGCTCGGTGCGAGTGAGAACGGACTTTTATATATCCTCAGAGATTTGAAGTTTGAAGATGATATCAAAGGTGTCACCAGAGTGCGCATTTTGATGAAATACATTGATCTTATTAAAGACAGTCGACTTGATGATGAAAGCGGGTGCTCGGTTGGAGTGTGAAGGGACTTTTTATATCATCAGAGAATTGAAGTTTGAAGATGATATCAAAGGTGTCACAAGAGAACGCAATTCGAAGATGGACAGACAATACGGTGTCTAAAAGAAACAAAAGACAAACAAACGCACAATGGTGGAGGAAACATTGCACAAAACACTAAAGACTGAGGACCGCGCGTCCAACCAGTAAATCATGGTATGTGTTATACCAGCAATAACATTGTAATTACGCAAGCTCTTAAATTTCAGTATTCGGAGTTCTAAAATAAAAAAAAAAAACAACATGTTCGGTGGTTCTCACCGGGTATTGCGGCTTCCTCTAACACTAAAACTGGTCGCCATGCTATAGCTGAAATATTGTTGAAAGTGGCATTGAAACACCAAAAATCTAATCAACATAAAAAAACAACAACACAAAACCGAAACAATCCACATGATTCTCATCTAAGAATTCACGTGGGGACGACGTGTCATTGCTGCATATTTGATACCCTTTAACTTCAAACCGATTAATGCGACATTTTGCGGTTTATTTTACCTGTCACGTGTCCTGAGCTGACGAAAACAGTACACATACACACAGTGTCCACTACAGTGATCAGTCTAATACAGTAATATTTATTTTGTTTTATGCGTATTAATGAGGTTGTATTTTAGTCTATCCAATCAAAAGCTGTGATCAGAAAAAGGAGAGGTTCCTTTTATTATCGCATTGCAATGTATTTATATGATAGCAAAAAGAAATCTAGACTGTAGGTGTTGTTAATCTATAAGACCATGATAATTGACATTTTGATGTACAACTTTGGTTAGAGATATGTATCCAATATTTAAGATTCGTTATTCTCACAAGCCATGGCAAAATTATTATGGTAAAGAGAATATGCAATACATTACGTTCAATTAATGCCGGATTTAGATATGGAGAGGCCATGTGCTATTCCACTTGTGAGTTTCCCCCCCAATATCCCGCCCTCACGACTAGAGGAAGATGGAGGGGTGCTTAAGCAATTTGAGAATGTCAAAATTATTATACACCTTAACAGGATGACCCCTATATTTTGAGTCCTTATGCTTCAGCCTGCAAGCATATAGGTAAATCCAGCAACGCATTACATGTATGAATATGAGTACACAAATACATGCATATCAAAAGCATAAATTTGAGCATATCAAGGCAGTGGGAGACAGATGTTCAATCTGGAAGACATACTTTTACTATGACTATTCTAATCAATTTACAAAGGTTTTTATATTTAGATTATTTTTTTTTTAAATACATTTCCAAATTAAAAAAAAAAAATTTCTATAATGTTAATTTGAGTCTAAAATTGTTTCCTTTTGTTTTTCAATGAATAACAGAATAAAAAGAAATCCCAGCTTAAACTTATAAATAAGTTTTAGAGAAAACCGAATGAGGCAATCAAGAATTGATATCACAGAGACACTAGCAACAACAGCTGTTCAAGACGAAAACAAACAAAACATAAAAGCACACCACATTGCAGAAAACAGAAAGGATGAACAACACGGACTTCTTGGCGGTTATGGTTTCCCAACACATAAATACAATGATAAGAGATGAGAATAAAAAGAGTTGACCGTGTATTGCAAACGGTTACTGATATCTAGATTAAGTTAATTTATATTGTACTGATCAAAATCAATTCCATAAAGTGAAAATATGAAAATCCCGCAATGTCGGAATATTTCCAAAATGTTATAGAAAAATCGTAGAAAGATAGAAGGTCGATGCTCCTAACATACTGAATGCAAGACCTCTTATTTTTCTGGCCTTGTACAGACATTTACAGCGGTGGGGTTAAACTAGTTTAATGTGCCCAGATAAATCCATTATCTTTTTACTGAGACTATGCATATGGTTGATATGACAGCCATCAACTATAACAAAATATCATTAACCCGTAAATATTGTCGACGAAAATGCCAAATGACAATGATTATTAATAATCGTAAAATATATTTTCCATAAATATCACTTTTCAGGAAAACAAATAAAACAATAAAAACAACCCTCTGACTTATATTCCTTTATAGCGTAGTTTCATGATAATGCGATATTATGGTAAAAATATGGCAAGAATTGATTGATAAGCATTTTGTAATTTTCTTTTGTCAATTAAATCTAGCCATCAAAAGACACTGTAATAGCACTTTTGGTAATGCTGATAAACATGAATATTAAATTAACTTACATATTTATCCATAAACTGTAAATGTCACTTTCTTTGATCTAAATCCAGCCCCACATTCCTTCCATGGTCAGTAGCATACAAATAAGTAAAATTGAATTAGAGGGTGAAATCGAGATATGAGAAGAATAAATGTATCATTTCATAATTTGTTTTTTTTTTTTTTTTTTTTTATTGTGTATTAACTGAAAATGGCAAAATATATTGATCAGGTACGCGCATATTAAAAACAAAATGGAAAGCCGTATATTTAAAAAAAAAAAAGATAAGTCATTGAGAACAAGTGCGCCAATGATATAAGCTTTCACTTGGCACTAATAGCAAATACAAAAACATGAAAATAAACAAAGAAGTATAGTAAAAAATATAATAAGAAAACAAAACAAAAAGCAAAAACATGACCAAAAAAAATGAACTAAAAAAACAAATAAATAAAAACAAGGAAAAAGAGAAGAAAATCAAAGAAAGAAGAAGAAAAAAAATAAGAATGACACCAACAAATTAACAAATGGATCTCCTAGAAAAGTGATACATCACATTACCATCTGTCATATCGAAAAGGAAATCATTGACGACCTAACATCATTGTGGCTTAATAATGTGATTGTATTTGATAAACAAATTTATATTTGAAAATGGACGTTTTTATTTCTTATCTACCACATTTAAGCCCATTGTTGGCAACAAGGGAGATCACTTGTCAAGATAACATGTATTTTATGTGAACATTTAGAGTTTCACAATTTTGTATCAAATTTATGCTGTGATAAGGAACGACGTTGCATGTTTGGCTTCGTAGAATTGTGTAGAAACCAAACGAAGGGAATCTGGAATCACAAACAAACTTTATCACAAAATAGTATAATATCGAGTACACCTCACCAAGGGGAGGTAATCGAAAACATATAGGATCAATCATCAAACGATCATCGTCACGGTGGTGTCTTTTGGCAATGGAAATTATAGTCAAAATGACTTAACGCATATTGAATTAGTTCACCCCGTGTTAAACGTTCTCAGTGACAGTAAATGCACGATCCACATGCAATAAATCAGAGTAACATGACGGAAGTCACTAGTTGAGCACCAACTGCTTACAGGAACCTGAATACTTACCCTTCCGGTAAACCTGAATACTTACCCTTCCGGTAAACCTGAATAATTACAGTTTGTTTTGCAACGATCAAGTTGTTGCTCAATTTGTTTTTCTATGTAATATTTTGTAGATCGCTGTTTATGTTGGTTTTTTTTTTGGGGGGGGAGGTTCTTTTTCATTGGCCATTTTGATGTCCTTCCTTCTTTAGATTACGGCTTCTGATGACTCATTTGGTATCTTAAGACATTTTTTTTTGCACCAGTTGTATAGTCATTATATATTAATTCAAATCATCCCTTGTTGCAATGAAATTAATTGGATTTAATTTACAAAAAAAAAAAAAAAAATCTTGAGATGTTTATCAGTACATGGAACAAAACATCGGATCTTCTATAGGTAATTGAAATTACGTTCTGATATGATCGATAACCATTTTATTTCTGTCCTCATCAAACATGGCGTTATTATGTAATATAATATAATTATAACTTGTCAGCTGTAGATATATTTCACTGGTATGTATTTATAACAATGGCATTATAGTACTGCTGAATTATCTTTAGTGCAGTAATTGATTTGTCGGGTTGAAATTATTTGAAATTGCTTTTTTTACCGTGATTATGACGGTTTTATTGACCGAAAAACTTATATAGGTATTGGAATTAATTAAGGGTATAATTATTGCTATTTAAGATAAATTCATTAAACTTCCAGCAAACCTATCTCTGAAACAGAAATTAGAGTTTGACAGTGACTTGCTGCAGTTCGGTGGTGTCCTCCACCAATAAAACTGACCATCACGATATAACTGATATATTCTTTAATGTGGCGTTAAATACCACCACCTTAACCCTAACCCTCTAATATGTAAACCCGTATGACACTTTTTCGACAATCTAAACGTTCCTGTTTACGTCAACCCATTTACGAGTCTATTAATTATATACATTGCACTTCTCCATTACCTTCCTTATAGAAATAACATATTGTAGTACACATGTCGGCCAGAAGACCTGTTTATGGAACCTTTCGATGAAGTCTTCATTTTAAAGTATTTTCGCAAATAATCCATATTAGAAGAAACGTCCTTTAAAAACTTGTTTACTGAAAAAAAAGCAGAGTATCCATTTCAAAGGATAAATTCTGTTAAAGTTATTATATAAATAGTACAGAGCACATTTGTTACACGATATTTCCTTGTAAGTCTTTTTTCCAAGAAACAGAGGTTATATTATAATAGTATATGCCCCAGAGTGGAATTTTAACGAAGGAAAAACGTATCTCTATTTCGGAGATTGAAACGAAAGAAATACAGATCGAATTACAAAAAATTCGAAGGCTTGGAATCCCCCCCACTACCAAAATAGGAAGAACAAAGGTAATTCGACCATCCAGCATCTTCAACAAAATGGAAAGACAACATTACAACATTAAATACCCGCTATGCATTATCTTTTGATTATCTAAATACGTGAATTCGTTTTTTTTCTGGCTTGAAAACAGGAAATCGTTAGGATATATAACGTGACTATTCTAAGAGGATAAGTTTGGATTAGTAGCAATTGACATATCTCAATTATTTTTCAAGTGAAATATATTTATGAATGACATCTATGTATAGCACTTGACGTATTATGTAAATTTCAGTCAAAAGTATCCTGAAGTATTTAGATAATCGCTGACGAGCTTTGATTGTGATATAAAGATTGCATGTTCAATTCAGTAGCACAAACATGGTTATTTAGCTATGACAAATTATTAATTAAGTATGCAAGACACCAAAGTAAGACGGTAAATATGTAAATATTTGTGTAAGTACAATACAGTAAAGTACAGTCGATAACCCTTTATGTATTTTTCGGTGTGTTATGTTTGAATGGACATAAGAATGCTGTGTTTGAAGATTGAAGTATTGACATATAATATTTCATAGGATAATTATTAAATTGCTATATGGTAATATTGTATAATATTTATTTAATACACATCGCTCAAATGTCACTCGAATGAATTGTGAGAGTACGTTAGTTTTTAGTATGATGAATGCGAACTGCAGAGAAAAAGAATATAAGAAAGAAAACAGAAAAACAGTAAACTGTTCTAAAGCAGGCTATAGAAGTACTGGATTCGGTGTTGGCGTATGAATATGTTGGCGACGTCATAATACCAAACCAGGCTATGAAGTATAACCAATGTTGCTCCAGACTGAGCAGCCAATCATTTTGCATTATTCACATCAAATTAAATTATATGCACAATGTACGTACATTGTCGGGGAATATTACAATTTATTTTCACGAGCTGTGGAAACATTGTTGGGGAATATTATACGATTTTCAACCTTATACCAGTGAGATATGACGGTTTGTTTACCAGAGAAAGATTATGTCACCCGAGGGCTTATAGCTGCAGAAACATGGAGAAAAGTGAGTCTTCTGTGAGTTTTTCTGCACTGCTTCCCAGCGAGGGCAAATTAATTATATATTTATTCTGCAATGTCAAACATCCACCAAATAACGGCCAAATTTTCTAACCGTTGCAGATGATGTCCCATAAAAAGTCCTCGCTGATACTGTTACCGTGTATTACACAGTCGCTCAATGAGAATCGAGTACCAGGAAAATGATATCTTGGTCAATGACCGTACATTACAAATATGTATTCAATTAATGCTATTTGACTGCTCTTATACAACCAGTGCAGGAAAAATCGGATATAAACTATCACCTTAGATATATTTGTTCATATTAGCGGAACCTATGCAAGTTTACATTTGACCACATCAAATTTCAGCTTTGAGTATTTCACATCGATTGCACTTTTCAGTTAAAGACGACACGAAGCAGCACTATGGCTCGAATTCCGACAATTACAGTAATATATGATGCAATATGTAATACATACATCTTAGATATGCAATAGTGGTGGTTATGTGCCAATGTCTCTGCATTGTCTATTCTTAATTACCTTTTCGTTTTTTTTCTCCAATGTTTATATGGTTTATGATTTATGGTGTTGAAAGCCAATTTCAACAATATTTCAGTTATATCGTAGTGGTTAGTTTGTATTGGTGGAGGACACCGGAGTACTCGGAGAAAACCACCGACCTTTATCACTTAATGTTGCAGCAAGTACACCTCGCCATGAACGGGGTTCGAATTCACAAGTTCAGTGGTGATAGGCATTGCTTGCATAGGTACTTGTGATTTCAACTGCCATACGATCAGGACCACGACGGCTCTAAATATGTGATACATACATGTTGATTATGTAATAGTGATAGCTATGTGCCCAATTTTGCTTGTGTCTCTGCATTGTCCATTCTCGATTGCCTCTTCGTTGTTTCTCTAGCGTTTTCATAGCGGACATTATATTGACAAATCGTTGTGCTTCTGCATTGTCCATTCTCGATTGCCTCTTCGTTGTTTCTCTAGCGTTTTCATAGCGGACATTATATTGACAAATCGTTGTGCTTCTGCATGATCTGTCCATTTTCGATTGCCTCTTCGTTGTTTCACTAGCGTTTATATAGCGGACATTATAATGACAAATCGTTGTGCATGGACAACATTATGTTGTTTCAGGTGCTTAGAGTTTGTAATCAATTTTCCCGTAAAACTCAATGTTTCATTCGGAAGTCTTAAATGGCCATTGGTATCACTTGATTTATTTAGTGTCGTCCATATTTCCGAAAGCAGACAATTATTTCCTGTGTATACTTAGAGATGTATTGTAAACGATGCTCCGTGTAATTCAGACCAACTTGCTGTGGCGATTAATTAGCTGCGACATTCCATTTTGGTAGATTTTGAACATAAAACGGCTACGGGAAATTAAAATTTATGGGCATTTAAAAATCGAAATAACGCCTTATTTGCATTCACTCTTTATTGTGCTTGTTTGTAAAGAAAATGAGGAAAAATCCACAATATTGGTATATGTGTCTACCGTTATGCAACAGAAGTAAATGAAGAAAAATTATGATATGTGTCTATCGTCATATAATAGAAGAAAATGAAGAGGAAATTAAGATATTTGTCTTTCGTCATAAAATAGAGGAAAATGAAGAGGAAATTAAGATACTTGTCTATCGCCATGAAATAGAGGAAAATGAAGAAGAAATTAAGATATTTGTGTGACTTTCGTCATATAATAGAGGAAAATGAGGAGGAAATTAAGATAATAATCTATCGTCATAAAATAGAGGAAAATGAAGACGAAATTATATTAAGATATGTGTCTATCGTCATAAAATAGAGAAAAATGAAGAGGAAATTAAGATAGTTGTCTATCGTCATAAAATAGATGAAAAGGTAGAGGGAATTTTTGAAAGACGTAGTACATATTCAATATTGGTGTATTGACTGTAAATATAGAATTTATGTGGCGAGGTTTAGAAACAGGGGAAAGAACGAGCTTTAGCGAGTATTTCCACCCGTTTCGTACCGAGCAACATCAATTCTATATTTACCGTCAATACACCAATATTGTATTTATCCTGCAATAAAATTTGCAAAAAAAAATGCTATTTAATTTAATAATAATAATACGTATTATTAAATTTAAGTCAAATGAATTTCATATTGGAAAATAATTTTCACATGTGATATGCTTATCTAGTAGACATCTTATTGAAAATAAACGTTAAAAAATACCGAAGGGGCGACCAAAAAGGACAATTCAGAGACACTGGCAACATAGGGTACAAAAGACGAAGAAAAACAAAACAAAAGCACAACTCTATGATTAAAAGAAAGTTGCCATGTGTTGTTAACGTGATCTGTATTTAATAACGTATACTGGTGTCCAACACGACTGTCATGTCACACGATGATCATGTTGATCGGCAGTAACACGACTGTCATGTCACATGACGATCATGTTGATAAGCAGTAACACGACTGCAATGTCACATGATGGTCATGTTGATAAGTAACACGACTGACTGCCATGTCACATGATGATCATGTTGATAAACAGTAACACGAAAGGTGATACTATTGGGACAGGAAGTGCTTAACTTTCTACATCACCTGAGTTCACCATCATTGTAAGTGGGTTCATGTTGCCCAGTCTTTAGTTTATCTTGACCATTGTTTCTCTTTGTGTCTGTTTTTTTTTTCAATTTAAAGGATGATGTCATACGTGTAAATAATGAATCTACTATATGTGTTTTGATGATTTATGTACATGATCATATGACAAACACAAAATCCCACACTGTCGGAACATCTCACACTGTTCGGAACATCTCCAAAATACAATCGAAAAACGTAGAAAGAGGCGAAATCCGGAGCCCTAGCACACAAATACATGACCGCTCACTTTCTTGGCTTGGTGCAGATACTTCAATACAAAGTGGTGGTGTTGAGCTAGATTTATGGGCCCAAACCTTAGAATTATGGAATGCCATCTCCATCAAGCATCAAATAATATGTACGCCAAATACAGTTATATTTCTTGTTTTTATTTTATTCTAGGTTTTGATTTGATCTGTCTTGTGATACCTATCAGCTTGTTCTAAAGCATAGTTTAGGCTCAACTGAATTGTCCATATCTGCAATAAAATGACGTAATTCATATATGTTATTTTTCTATTCCATCAACATTTTTAATTAGACTGAAAAATATAATTATATATTATTGTTATTCTTACTTCTCTCATATATTGTAGGGGCCCGGGTGGCTCAATGAGTTAGGTTGTTGGATCTAACAACTCATACAAGCCTATCACCAATACGGCGTGGGTTCGCACCCAGCTTTGTAAATTACAAAAAAGGTGCATTCGACTCGCAGCCGCAAGTGATAAAGTTTACCAATTGCTTACCCAGGGTTGGTGGTTCTCTGCGGTACTCCGGCTTCCACCACCACTGGTCGCCATGATATAGCTGAAATATTGCTGAATGTGACGTGAAACACCAAAATTCAAATTCATTCTCATATATTTTCAGTGCGCAAATGGAAACAACAATTTTGTATTTCACTCAGTACCATGTTAACTGCGTAAGACATCGCCTCCACCTACACTGAGAGACATCAGGTTAAGGGTTCTACTTTGTCTTCCCTTTATTGAGCTGAGTATGTTGAAATAAGACTCTTATCTAATTATAACTACGTATTCTTTATAACCATTTATGACCGAAATCCTTCAAGTTAAGTTCCGAATCTTATCACGCCTCCATGTTAAATTCCGAATCATCTCACGTTATGTAATAAACGATAAATAACAATAATATTTAATTTAATTTAATGCTTTATTTATTTATAGAGGATTACAAACAGCCGAAGGCTACAAAGTTGGTCTCCTCAACATACATATGATACAAAACATTATATACAAGACAAGACAAACAATACAACAGTCTATCTCACACTCAATCACTCATAATAGTTAATACAAATTATATTTTCAATAGCAATTTAAAATATTTGCAAAGCATATAATTTATAGAAATCTATTGCTATTTTCAATGAATTCATATACAATAATATTGAGTCAGTAGTGCAGATGGGTCGGTCTTAATGATAGTTTCGTACTTTTAATTGCCTGTAGATTTTACTGTATTCCACCCATTTAATCTAAAATGGAGACCAAAACAGACTTTTATTTTCATTAATTAGTCGACGGAACAAATTGGTCTGAAATACATGACATATCCTTATCAGTATGGTGATCGTAAGTATCAAGTAACTGTCTGACCGTCCTCGACTGAGGATACACAATATATTCGAGGTGGTCGAATTTCCCATAAATAATCGCTGGTTTACAGCATTGTTCCTATTACAATTTAATTATTGAAGGCACATGTTTGATGATATTATACAGGTATAGTCATTAACTTACAAAGAATAGGGGCCGTCGTGGTCGTGTGGTTGTTCGATTTACATTTATCTGTTTTCGAAACCCGTTCATGACGAGGTGTACTCAATACAACACTATGTGAAAAAGTTGGTCAGTTACTGGCGACAGGTAGGTGGTTTTATCCGGGTACTCTAACGTCCACCTCTGTTAAATGCTCGTGACTTAATTATGAGAAATTAAAACATCTTCGCGTATGCTATATTAATGTAGATATCTACATTAGGAATGGTCGTTGACCTTAGGCTAGGGAATTCCTGGTTGTGTTTGCTTCTCGAACATTGCCGTTATTTTGTGCCTACTTAAAGGAAAACTCCCTGGTCTTAACAAGTTAACGTGAATATTTAAATGACATTAACTAAAAGACATCTGTGTTAATGAATGTTAAAAATAATATACCGTAAGGTAGAATTTGGTGATTGAAGTTGCCTGTTGCACCAAGCAATGGGGGCCGCAATTTTTCAACACTCTACAATGTGAGGAGACAAGGGACATAATCCATTCTCGGGTTATACCTAAAATTAAAGTTCTTCAGAAAGAGCCGTGACGTATTAGTGTCGGTATCAGCATTGATCAGTTGCAATTTTATCATTAAAAATTATGTAAATCGTAAAATAACGTCGTATATTTATCTTTTGATATTTACAAAATCATTATGACTTCATGTTAAGCATTTGAGAAGAATTTTTTTGTGTAATTACCCTTGTCAACACATCGACCAGTGACCTCGAAAAGCACGGGAAAGTACGACAGCATTGGGGACAAAAAAGAAAAAAAAACATGTGTACGCATAAAATGAGTTAAAACTGACGGTTATTTAAACTATACGGCCAATCACGTAAGACATGAAATTCTCTAAGATGAAATTATACGTAGACCCTCCCCCCTCCCAATAAGCTCATTGTTTTATGAAAATGTAACATTGGATGGGAATACATTAAGAAAAGAAATTAGAACGATATACGATTATAAACATTATATTGCAGTTGATCTTATATTAAAACATAACCAAACGGGCACGATGTTGGGAAGAGTCAGATACATGTTATTTATTCAACTAACATGATACGGCCCTGTGACAGGAAATTCCAAATATTCACATTTTTAATTGGGTATATTAATGTTAATGAAGGTGCTTTTTTTTAAATAATAAGTTATTTATGAATAAAAAGTTATAATGAATTGAATTAAAACAACTTTTCAACTGACTGGAGTATTCCTTTAAATTATCAAAGTACAAAATGTATTTTCAGATTATAGGACTATATTTGGTAATATACATAAACCATATATTCTATATTTGTGCTACCTATTATTCATTATTTATGTTATCATGATGACGTTCTTCCCTGAATAGCTAGTTTATTAGTCTAGAAAACAGACATAGTTTCATGACCACTTTGTAGTAGATGTAACTGAACAACCTTTTATTTCTATTTTTGACTTTTTAACGTAATTATTTTTTTCTGGTGATTAGGATTAAGAATGATGCCTTCCCTTTTCTGCTTGATTTATTATTTTGTTGACGACATTATTTTCCGGTTTTGTAATGTTGTTTTGTCATAATTACAACAATATATATATACAATGTCATTAGTCCACAAAATACTGGATAGACTTGTGAAACAGGAATGATCCCTTTGGTAGATATCATGGTTTAAAATTATATTGTATTTCATTTTGTAATTACATGAAGTGATATATACATCTTAATGAAAAATCTTTTACTATGTTGTATAATTATAGAAATAAGAAAGAAATTTCGACAGGAAAATGACTACAACTTTAAGCACTAGTTCCATCCATCATTGAACTGTTTCACACACAGTTTAGAAAATATGGGTTATATTGATATAATCTGATATTTCCTCGATGCCACATAAGTTCTAAGAAGAGCTTGAATATACCAAAGGGACAATCAGAATCCGTATATGTTAGAACAGACAACACAATGGCCAAAAGATACCAAAGGGACAATCAGAATCCGTATATGTTAGAACAGACAACACAATGCCCAAAAGATACCAAAGGGACAATCAGAATCCGTATATGTTAGAACAGACAACACAATGGCCAAAAGAAAAAGTACAAAAGAACAAACAACCATCTACAACACATATATATAAAGCTAACGACCGAGTAACACGAACGTCTCCAAAAAACCGGGGGTGAACTCAGGTGCTCCGGAAGGGTAAGCAGTTCCTGCTCCACTACAATAGACTTCGCTAATATTGCAATGAACTATCAATATTGTATGTTTCTATGATTTTTCTATCATATTTCGGAACTACTCTGGGGATGTGTTATATTTTGTATTTCCTATTTTATTTCAGAACACTTGTAGGATACAGTATTTTGGCTTTTTGTTCAGAACGAGTTCAATGTGTTGACTGTCAGATATTAAATAACAAGGCTACATTGCTTCTGGATTGCTATACACATTATAAGGTCGTCATAACAATCTGGTTGACCGTTTCGAAATATCCAAATCTCAAATGACAATGGATTTTTTACTTTTTACGTAGATGCTTTCTTTCCTCGATCACTGCCACAACTTTTACTGGACTTGCTCGCATATATGAGTACACGGCGAGGTCATATGAGAAGCAGGAACTGCTTATCCTTCCCGAGCACATGAGTTTATCCCCGGTAGTTTGTGGGATCCGTATTGCTGATAATTTTATGCTGTTTTTTGTGTTGTCATATTATGTGTCTTTACGTTCTTAGTTCCGTCTTGTGATGTCCTTTACGATTTCCGTATAAAACGATGTTCGGTTCTTCTTTACCTCCAGTTGTTTGTAGGAGGACTCATGTCTTATTATGATGTTCGGTTCGTCTTTACCTTCAGTTGTTTGTAGGAGTGTTCATGTCTTATTATGATGTTCGGTTCTTCTTTACCTCCAGTTGTTTGTAGGAGGGTTTATGTCTTATTTATGTTATTTGTGTTTGTTTGCATATAGTGGTGTCCAATACATATTGTGTTCTGTTTTCCTTTGTATTGTTTACCCTATGTTGTCAGTTTCTCTGGCTAGTCCATTTTGATTGCCTCTTTGGGTATTCTCTAACGTTTATTTATTATATAAGTATATTTATATATGAACAGGTTTGATCTATTAAAAGATTAGTCATTAATTCAGCTGATCTGCAAATCAAATTTAGTACACTTGTGGTCTTTTGATGCTAATTGACAATTAATTACATATTGTTAAGAAATAGACTTGTCTGTCACCTATATATAAAGTATATTCGGTCTACGTGACATTTAGAAGAAAAATTCGATGTCAGTCTGAGTTGTCACGACAGTTGATTAATTCATTTTTTTCAGTCTCGAGTGACTATTTTAACATTAGTGAACTGTTCAGTTAGAAAAGAAAATTTAATAGAAAATATGAATTTCTAATACTAGTTCAACTATTTTTTTCCAAAAAGGATAAATAACGCAATACATGTTCAATGGGTGTGTTCTTTATTATGAAGGATCATGCTATGCACATACGGGGTCAGGGTGGTTCAATGAGTTAGGTAGTTGGATTACCTAACAATTCATACAAGCCTATCATCAATACGGCTTGGGTTCGCACCCGGCTTTGTAAATTACAAAAAGGGTGCACTCGACACGCAGCAGCAAGTGATAAAGTTTACCAGTTGCTTGCCCATGATCGATGGTTCTCTCCGGGTACTTCGGCTTCTTCCATCACTAAAACTGGTGGCCATGATATAGCTGAAATATTGTTGAAAGTGGCGATAAAACACAAAAAATCATCATCATTTGATATACACATACATGTTAAAAAAATATTAAACTTTTGCAGTAATGAGTCCGACTAAAATGTTAGAACGCACTATTTAGAATTTTAGAATGATAAAGCAATGAATAGAACAGAAACGTCAAACGGAAGTTCTCAAACTTTTGAAAGTTCTACTCCAGAACATGATAAAGTTTAAAAAAAATGATCAACTTGGCACTCAATAATATAATATTGGTGTTTTTATCTTGCTACTCAGGTTCATTGTTTGCGTTAATCGGTCCTGAATGTTACCACTGAATTTATCATCGGATCATGCGATGAACATATACACTCGATAACACCACAACCAATCTGTTTCATGCCGTAATACAACATTTTTTTTTCAAGCTAAACAATTGCCAAAATATAGAAAGTTGTATTCGGTATATTTCAAGTTCATATATCCGTTCACGCGTTTCTGATTATATACAAAGAGGTTTATAATAATAACGAATTATCAAGTTGATATGATATGACATTCAAATTATTCCACTTTTGCATTGTATTGACAAAAATGCATAAAATGTATTTCTTTTTGTTCACTTAGACTGGTTTCGACTTACTGGCCTACAGTTTTCGAAAGACAATACGTTACTTTAATGAGACTAGAAACATACATCCGATTACAACTGAGAGCATGTTTTCGTGTCATGATACGTAAACACAAAGACTGTCATGAACATCGTTTTAATAAGTCATAATGCATAAGACATGCATAATCATTTCCATACATTAAATTGTTTAGGTAAGACAAAATGAACGGAAGCAAGAAACCATAACTAACGTTAACAAGGGTAATAACAAAATTACCGAACACAGAGAAATCTTATAAAGGGAAAGTCAAAACGCATAAATCAATAAACAGACAAAATCAGTCAACAACCTGAAAACTGGGAAAACCGCAATGGTCCTGACTTGGTAATATCATGCCATTAGATAAAAAACATAGCCACGGAGCGTCCGTTGAAACTATGTTTGTCTTTTTTGCTGTTCGTCAACAGAACAATGATTGACCATTACATTGACTTTTCGGTTTTATGTTATATTTGTAGTTGCTTACCTACAATGCAACATAATACACGAACAAAAATAACTACTTACCATTCGGAAGCACATGAGTTCACGCCCGGTTTTTAGGGAGATTACTATCGCTCAATCTTTAGTTTTCTCTGTAGTGAGTTGTACATAGTTGTTTGTCCTTTTTCATTTGAACATTGTATTGTCTGTCCCTCTTTGATTTACGGCTTCTGATATTGCCCATTTGATATCTACAAGCATTTCATTGCTTCCTGCTGACCTAGCTTTTGTCTCAGTTTTCAAACCAACTTTTTATTTTAAGACACTGCACTGAAATTGTATATATACCATATATTATATTACTTAATTACGTCATTGTCGCGCATCTTGTTCTATTCGAACTAATGTCCTGCCATCTTGTCTGGACTAGAGTAATTATTTAGACGCATCATTATAGAAGCCAACCAGCTGTTATTCATTGACATAATTTCCTGTGTTTGTATTATGCCAATTTATCAGTATAGTAATGTAAGACACTTTACTTCAAATTTAAGATGCTGATAAATTGTCTAACGTCTGATGTTAAGACGCTTTTATAATGTATTCTTGGAAATTAGACTACTTCATCACCTAATTGTAAACTGAGACTTATATAAGTAGGTCAAGGCAATGAGGGATGATCATTCACATAAATGTCTCATGTCCCGTTTGAAAAACCTTAGAGAAATAGAGAAATCAAAATCAAGAATGGATGATCCAGTAGATAATGGGCACACAAGACACAGGACGAAGACTAAGTAGCACAAAGCAATGATGGGATCATCACTCACATAAATTAGATGTATCATGTTCCGTTTGAAAATAAACGTTGGAGAAATTGAGAAATCAAAATCAAGAATGGATGATCCAGTAGATAGTGGGCACATAAGACACACGACGAAGGCTAAGTATCACAAAGTAATGATGGGATCATCATTCACATAAATGCATCATGTCCCGTTTGAAAATAAACGTTCGAGAAATAGGGAAATCAAAACCAGGAATGGTCAATCCAGTATACATAGGCAACATTGGGCACGATGCACAGAATAAAGACAAACAAAACAAAGCACAACACAATACGTATACTCCCTTGCCTTTCCAGCCCCGGTCCGCAGACTACTCTCCACTAGTATCCAGGAAGGAGAACCATGTTCGGAAGCGGATACGAAAACTCTCCCGAGTTTGCACAATACGCTGAGATGAGGAGCAATACGGTACCCACAAAAAAAAACTCTGTGCTCGCGAAGGGTAAGCAGTTTATGTTTCTTATAAAAAAAAAACCCGTCGTGTGCAATATCTTGTATCTTCGTGTATTATTTCATAGTTTTAGCTGTTGCTTACATTCTGGTATATAAACAATAAAAAGTTACAATTTGTAATTGTGATACATTGTAAAATGAATACCAGTCATAATCTAACCGTCTGTGTCTATAATTATAGCCAATGGAAAGCATGGTGATGCGTGACCTCGTCAGTATACATTGACATACTACCTTTCACATTTACATAGAGAATGGCGTCATTAATATCAATTAGACTATCAGCTGGTGAGGCTGTTTTAAGAAAATCATTAGGTTTTATTAGTGACATTTCACGCAAAATTTATCAATAACAACAGGACGTGAAGCCGGTGTGGCTGTTTGTAGAAAATCATTAGACGTTATTGGTGGCGTGTTATACAAACCTGACCAATAACAACAGGATTTGAAAGTTCATTTAAGTAATGTTTTTCTTTATTTTTGTTGTTTATCTTCCTGATATCAAATATACCTATTAACAGAGTTTTGATCTAACGTAAACAGGTGCAAACTAGTAGATGACTATCATTTTGTCATTAGGAATTCGTGGTCGTAGTTGTTTGGTAGCTCAATTGCATCTTTCTGTGTTGTCAGTGTCTCCCAGAACCAATGTTTGTGGGTTCGACTCCAGTTCATGGTCTTGTGTACTCGATAGTACTGTACTGTGAAAGTCCTTTTTTTNGAATATTTGGTCTTCAAACACTGTACGAAACAAAAAAATGGAAACGTTGTATTTCTTTGGATTTTTTATTTTCGTGATTTTGATAAACCTAATATTGGCACCCCAAAACTAATGATACTTTCACATTAATTGATATTTTTCCAGTCACTTACAAAATGAAGTGGGGTTTTTCAGGAAACCAATGAAACTGAACACCATAATTAGCTTGAATGTTGTTGATGGCGGCGTCAAACACTCATGATTCTAATTCATATCTCCATACTGCAAGGGATACTATCCATTACCTTAGGGTCGATCATTAAACTTTTAGAGGGTGTGGTAATAGGTTTTCACTAAAGCCTGCAATTGTTTTTTTTGCACGAAGCAAAACACAGATAATGTTTTTATATGAAAAAACTACACATTTCGCTTGTTGAAAAATGCATGGTCGGATTTTAAATTTGCATCTTTTAGGACAAGATGTTTTGTATAAAATTTAGCGACGAGAAATCACAAAATAAAAATAAATTAATTAAAAAAAGATAGGCTCCATTCTCTCAACTGAAAGTTAAATAATGCGGATAGGTTAATCTAACGAGCTTCTTGGCACTCTATTGGTTTTCTCACATATCTCCTTTCCTCGCTTGTTTCCAACAATGAACAATGGTCTACACGATACAGCTAGCAAATTGTAGAATATCTGTCATTTAAAAAATCAATCAATCTCCATTTTGATATCCAATCTAAGGTCTATGGTAAAGAGTTTTGAATGTTCTATGGCATCTTACTGTTTTATTTATAAATATTGAGAAGAGAACATTAAGCGGATTACATCACTATTTACAATATAAACTAAAGTAGTGATATATTGGAGATCAGCTCTTATAACTGTTCATAATCTGATTTTTTTCGTTTTTATTAATCTGTTTCTGTTAACGGATTGTATAACAGATTCTTTCAGTAAACATTCTAAGGGCGGTTAATTCATTTTTATTTTGTACGTTAATCTTGACTCAAATTAAAATCAATTTAATTCTAGAACGAGACAAGCCTTAATGAATCTATATTAGATCAAGTGATAAAATTGTTTTAAAAAGAAAGTATACTTCTATTTCTGTTTTATTGCAAATTATATATTATTAGATTTGATAGAAAAAACAATATTTTGCAATTAATACAATAAAATACACAAAAATACCACATTGTCTAAACAACATAAGTCCTAGTGAATTTAGATCAAGTTTTTTAAAATTTAAATGCCAATGGTTTGTTAGATGAAAAGTCTAATAACCCTAAAGCGTTTTGGTCACATGTAAAACAGTAATGGGTAATTGTCGTTCCACGGTAATACCTACTTTAATAAACCCTGTTACCAATGATATAGTTGTAAATGAATCAGACAAAGCGAATGTATTAAATAATTCTGTTTGCACTATATCTTCAACACCAGATGTTGCTGACATAAGTGATGACGATGTGAAAGATATACTAAAATCACTTCAAATTGGTAAAGCATCAGGCGGAGATTTCATTAGTCACCAAATGCTAAAAAATACTGCAGACTCTGCGTACTTACCCTTGAAATATATTTTTAATCATTCAAAGTATCCATCATGTTTGAAAACTGCGAATGTCTTAGCATTTTTAAAAAAGGAGACAAATCTATTGAATCAAATTATCGACCAATAGCTCTTTTAAGCTGTGTGGGGAAAGTATTTGATCGAATTGTGTTTAAATTTATTTACAATTATATGTTTGAACATACATTATTATATAAGTTCCAATCAGGATTTGTGTCTGGTCATTCTACATTCCATCAGTTAATTGAATTGTATCATAACATTGGCATAGCTTTAGAAAATGATCAAATTACGGTTGCGGTCTTTTGTGATATTCCAATCCATTTGACCGACTTTGGCATGAAGGTTTAATAGAAAAATTAAAATGATATGGCATCAACGGAAAATTATTACACTGGCTCAAAGATTATATTTCAGAAAGGAAACAACAGGTTTAGTTAAACAATTCAATTTCCACACCTGGAATATTGAAAGCAGGCGTTCCGCTGGGGTCATTTCTGAACCTTTACTATTTATCTTTTTTATAAACGATATTGCAGATGATATTCAACATCTTGTAAGATTGTTTGCTGAAGACAGTTCATTAATGTTCTTATGTACTAATCCATTAGAAATTGAAGCCAGGTTAAACTTGGATCTCCATACTTTAGATAATTGGGCAGAGCAATGGCTAGTAGACTTTAATCCCAAAAAACTGAATATATGGTTACTTCATTTCGGCAAAACATAAATCCAATAAATCTAAAATTTAATTCTCAAAACTTAAATCAGGTAGACAATCATAAACATTTAGGAGATATGTAACTTGCTGTCATTTTCATATTTATGTATATAACATTATTGTATGAAGCGGATGTACTAAGTTGATCTAATGTGTTTCCAATCTAATTGTACATTTATAAGACAATACAATATGTTTAAACTAATCTAGATCAAGTGATAAAATTGTCTTGAGAAAACATTTTAAATAACCACACTGTCGGAACAGTTTGAAAATCCAATATCAAAATCCTAGAAAAAGGTAACATCAATACCTATAACACACACATAGATGCCAGTTCACTTTCATGGCCTAGTACATGTACTTCAATAAATAATGACTGGGATAACCTAGTTTTATGGGCCAAGATAACAATTAAGTATATTCGGTCGGTTCTCTTTGAATTTGTCTTTGCTTTATGCAATGATTTTCATTGATTAATCTAGAATGCAACTAGACTACATTTTTTTTAAATTTAGGAGATAACTGTATTGGATTTGAAAATTTCATGGCATCAATTGGAGATTTCATGGTGGCAAATTGAGTTTACTGGCCACACGTTAGCGGAACCACTAAACGGATATTTGCGACCATGAAATCGACAATTGATGCCGTGAAATTTTCAAAGCAATACAGTTATCTCCATTATAATGTAATCATGTGTATTGCCACATTATTGATAACATGACGTAAGCGGTAATCGGATACGATTCTCATGATATTTCAACCGTGGAATTGATGCCGTGAAAATTACAGCATTTTCCAATCTCAAAGCAGGAATATTAAACAACTACATTAGAATGGTTAATCTAGAGTTCACGGACACTACGAAAGATGACCAAAAGTAACATATAATCTGAGAGGTCGCGGTGGTACAATGGTTAAAGAGAACGATCTTGAATACTAAGTCAACACAACCATTTGTTTAAAAAGCTACTGAAAATATACTCGATTTAGTTTACTACGAGGTAAGCTCTCCATTTCCTTAAATGAGAAGTTTTATCAACTACTTATCGACCTTCTATGATTTTTCTCATGGATCTCCTCTGCCCCCTTGCTATTTACTATGAACAATTGTCTACACCATACAGTTACCAAATTGTAAAAAATCTGTCATTTAGCAAATCAACCAATCTTCATTTTGATATCAATTCTAATGACTATGCTAAAGTGTTTTGAATATTGTATGGAATCGTACTGTTTTATATATAGAGCTATCGGATTCTCCTCTCCCTCTCTTGTATTAAACAATGAACAAGGGTCTACATGATGTAGCTATGAAATTGCAGAACATCGTGTAAGCTGTCATTTACTCAATCAATCTGCATTTTGATATCAATTGAAGTCAACGCTAAAGAGTTTTGAATGTTATACAGCATCGTAGTGTTTAATATATATAACTATCGAGAAGGGCACCATTATGAAGATTACATCACCATTTACAATAAAAACTAAAAGTGTTATGTTTGAGATCAGCTCTGATAGGTGTTCATAATGTGATTTTTTTTCACTTTTTTATTAATCTCTTTTTGCTAACGGATTTTATCACATATGCTTTCAGTAAACATTCTAAGGGTGGTTAATTCATTTTTATTTGCCACGTTAACTTGACTCAAATTGAAATTAATTTTAATCTAGAACGAGACAAGCCGTAATGAATCTAGATTAGATCAAGTGATAAAATTGTTTTAAGACAGGAGTATAATTCTATTTCTGTTTTTATTGCAAAGTATCATCAGATTTTAGAAATAACAGTTTTTTCCAATAAATATAATGAAAAACCAAAGAAAACTACAGTCTGAAGTATTTCAAAATATAATACAAAAATTGTAGAGAGAGGCAAAAACGGATACCACTAACACACAAATAGATGATTGCTCACTTTCCTGTACCAGTACAGGAACTTCGATAAATAATGACTGGGATAACCTAGTTTTAAGGGCCAAAATAAATCCCAACCACGGTTTGATTACAAATTATAATAAGATATTAGAAAATAAAGTACTTACTGGTTTGACATTTGCAAGAGGAAGGAATGTGTAAGAAAATTAGTCTCTCTTTTTTCGTAATTTAAAATAGAACATTGCTGACAGAATGCCTTGCTCTTAAAAAAGTAACACGTGACATTTACCACCAGGGAATATTAAATCTGAGACATTTAATACGTTTTTTATTCAAAATATAGAATACAACATTTACTATTTTTTGATTCTGTAAATGTGTGGATGAACTCACTTTTTGAAAAAAATATATTCTCTTCGCCCTTCGGAATCGGTGAATATCACTTTTTTTTAAAGTCAATAAATCCACACATTTATCTCATCAAACGACAGTAATTGTATACTATTTTAACATAGGAACCTTATAAACTAAGTCATTAGGACAATAACGTCAATATAATATTTGACACAGCTTCCGTGTTATATGCCATTTTCAAGTATGACTTGTATAACGTCAAGATCTTTCCGAATATCTCTTTGACGTTATATAAGGATTCTCGTTACTTCTGTCTTGGTAATCTTCAATATGACAAGTGCAAATACGATCATACGAAGACAATACAGCGATTACAGGTTACAATATACAATTAGGGCATTGATGGAAGGTTAAGATACATAATTATCAAATTTGGGGAGTGGTTATTTGTCAAAGCATGAAGGATTGAGGGAAATAACTCTTTCGAAACTTGGCAAGTATGGATATTTATTTTTCAGGAAGGACAAAATGGCACACGTGTATTATTATACTGGCGTTAAGCGTTAAGTTTGTTCTAAATATTTGACCTATACGTACCAGTGGGTTAATATAAAAGTTTATTATAATTTAGTATGTAATCTTCTCCATTTTTTTCAAACATATTTGAGGTGAATCATCTCTAAATGGGAAATTTACAGCATCAATCAAAGAACACATACATTTTAACTATTATTGCCGTAAATCTACTTCTTAAAACTAATAGCAATCCATTATGAATTGACAAGATAAAATAATATTATTCTGATGGAAACTTTTATTCTTGACTAATGCTAGATATATATAAGTACACTAAGGTTATACATGTCTAGGTCTGTGGATGATCAGTTAATGTTGCATAAATTATGTTGACTTGTTGGTTTTTTTTTTATTTTATAGTGCCTTAGCAAAATAATGTATTATCTCTAAGGTCAATCACCTTCAGATGTCGGTGACATTGGTCTAATTATGCTATTCTGTTTCGGATCTAGAAAAACACTAGCATGACCGCATTGTTTCACTACGAGGAGAGTTTTTGGGCGCATAGAATAAGCTTAACCCCGCCATTTTTATTGAAGTGAATGTACTACGGTATATAGATGACCAGTTAATGTTGCATAAATTAGGTCACCTTGACGTTTGATATGTATAGTTCCTAAATAATGTCATTTATCAACTTTAAGGGTAATGTCCTTTAAATATAGGTTACATTAGCATAAAAGAAGAGTTTAAAGATACCAAAGGAGTAATCAGAACTTGTAAATCGCAGGACAGACAACGCAATGGCCAACAAAAATAAAAAAGGACAAACAACGATCTACGAACATTACTCATAAAACTAAAGATCGAGTAACAGGAACCCCACTACAAGCCGATGTGAGTTCTAGTGCTCCGGGAGGATAAGCTGTTCCTGCTCCACCATTTTACCTATTCTGTTTAGGCTCCTGGGAAAACACATCATTTCCCTAAGAGGAGAATTTTGATGCATAAAACTAGCTGAACCCCGCCATTGTTTTCTACTGAAGTGCCTGTACTAAGCGATGAAGGTAAGCTGTCATGTATTTATGTATTAAAGGTATCGATTTTGCCTCTTCATACGAATTTACTATCGAATTTTCAAAAAGTTCCGACAGTTGTTTTTTTTTCCATTTTATCTTCAAAACAATTTTATCACTTGATCTAAATTCATTAGAACTTATTTTGTTCTAGATTAAAATTAATGCTATCTTGAGTTAAGTTAGCATGTCAAATATAAATGACTTAACTGCCTTTAGATGTTTGGTGACAGAATTTATAAGACAATAATTTATCAGGAACAGATTAATAAGGAAGAAATATCCTCATGAACAGTTAGTTAATTGGATTTGTTGAAAGAATTCATAAAATAATCATTTAACAAGCACAGAATAATTACAAAATATACAATCACATTATGAACACTTATAAGAGCTGAACTCCACCATAACATTACATTAGTCTTTTGCTAATAGTGATGTAAACTTCTTAATGGGGTTCTTCCCGAAGATTATATACAAAACATTATATAACATTCAAAACGCTTTAGCATAGACTTTGATAGAACTTATTTCAAAATGAAAATTGATTGATTTGTTTCATGAAAGGTTTTCTAAAATTTGATAGCGCTATCGTGTAGACCATTGTTCATTGTTAGAAACACAAGCGAGGGAGAGGAGATATATCAGAAAGCCCATAGAACACCGAGATGTTGTTGATAACACCTCTCATCTAATGAAGAGCACAGTATACAGTATAACTCGTAGTCAACTAAATCGAGTATATTATTTCAGTTCCTTTTGTGGTGGCTAATTTAGTATTCACGATCGTTCTCTTTAGCCACTGCACCACAGCGACCTGTCAGGGAGAGGAGATCTACGAGAAAATCATAGATCACCGAGATGTTGATAGTAAAACCTCTCATCATTTAATCTATGTTTTTTTTAAAGATCTTCTACCACATAATTTCATAGAAAAATATCTATATTTGAAACATCTGACTATTATACTTTTCAACAAGAAATATGGGTAGAATTAAAAGAAAAAGTACTGTTTATATTTTTCATGAAAAACAAAATAATAATCTGACGTGATAACAATATTGCTGCCTTCGTGGGAAATATATTCCCCACTGGTGATTACACCAAACAGTATACTGAATCGAGCATATTTTTGTATTACCTTAATTTAAAAAGAATGATGATGGTTAGGGTGTGCGATCATTCTCTTTGACAACTACACCACCACGGTCTGCCTGCAGAAAGATAGTGCCCAATCCCATTTCTGTTGATGACATTAGTTCGGTTCATCCTTGTATCCACTTGTTTGTGGGGGTGGGGTCATTTCTTGTTTGTGTGTGGTTGCGTGTGGTGATGTCCAGTACATTGTGACGTGTACTTGCTTTGATTGTCTTTGTCCTGTGTACCCTCTGTTGCCAGTTTCTCTGGATTGTCCATTTTTGATTGCCCATTCGGTATTCCTAAACGTTAATTTCTTCTTTTTTTTCGTCTTGTGCTTTCTTTAATGGCGTCTTCGTTGGTTAGTTTCTTTATTTTGTATTTGCCTGAATATTTGATTGAAATAAAAAAAAATCTAAAAAATCCATATACCGTAGCGGGTATTAACATCTGACATAATTGTTATTTACCATTTTGGTCAGTAGAACTTTAGATTTACATATGTTCCGACAATGTGTTATTTGTTGTATTTTATGGTTTACTTCCAGCCCTCCACCCCTCCTCTACTAATAAAGACCAGTCAATTAATTGTGTTTTTTCCAATCTTTTAACTTTGAACGTACCTGATGAAGGTTGTTCCAGGAACGCATCGTGCGTGGTAATTTAGATATCTACTGTTGTTCCAGGAACGCGTCGTGCGTGGTAATTCAGATATCTACTGTTGTTCC
>MJUT01047078.1:331657-351301 GCA_002080005.1 Gigantidas platifrons
AAAAAAAAAATGAGTTAAATTTCAAAATACATCGATTTTAGGGTAAAATTCATAGGCCGTCATGGTAGTACCGTGGGCAGTACCACAGGAAACACATGGCGTAATTCGGTTGTTTCGAATCATGTCAATTCCGACCACGTTCCGTCTTTTTCGTGTCTTGACGTCTGACCATATTGGCAGGCGACTTCCGGTGTTTACGCTATTACTGTGACAACGTCAGCATATCATAGTCGTAGATGCGGTAGATTATAAGTAATTGTAACATGGAGAGGCCAAGGAAACCGCTGAATAAATAATGGTGTTCGGTACCCCACTATCTGTCTTATATAAGATATATATACATAAAGGAAGATCGTTTTCCTTTCATGATGCTGACAGCCGCAAATAAAGAAAGAAAACACATTTAATTTTAAAGAATTATTTGTCTCTGCGTTGAAGTCTTTGATACAAATAAAATAATTTAATTGATATCTGTATTTTACAGAAAATGTTAAGATATTTTTAACTTGAGAATCGAACGTTAAAAAGGCACATATCGATTGGAGTTTTTGTTGTGTACATTGACACCGGAAGCTCAGGACCAGCAGTTCCATCGAAATCACGTGATCTGGCAGACGAAAATAACAAAATTTTGACGGAATGGAAATGATTCGAAACAACCGAATTATGACGTAACATTACGTCATATCAACGTAAGTATGTATATTATTGATTTGCTTATGCATACCATATCATTGTTATGTTTACCCTCTTCGATTTACATTGAACATGTACACAAATAAAACCACACTTATTTTATTGTTTTGTTTACCTTGTTCGATACCTGTACGCATATAAAGTTATATTATTGTTTAAATTGTTTAAGTTACCTGTATTTATATATGTAAATATGTAAAGCAATATTGTTGTGTTTTTACTTATCAATTGAACATTTTCTTTGAAAATATATAATTAGTCTGCTTGATTACCTTTTAACAGTTGATATGCACGTACTTTTGAAGCACGTGTCTGCTTACACTGTAGCACATGGCAGGTTATAACATAAGCTAAATATGAATAGCGGAAAATTAACAAATAAACAGGTATGTAGCATTGTGTAATTAATTACCTTTCCCATTGGATGCCATTCTCTCCTTCCTGTGGTTTCAGTTCAAAACATAAACAACAATTGATAAAGCTGAACGCGTCGACGGTCTGTTCGATGGATATAAAGATATCAAAAGGTGTACTCGATTAGCATTCGAACAGTGTGTTTAAATATGTCCCAGTCTCAATGAAATTACATATAGATTCTCCTTCAGTTGCCCGTGGGTTACGATATTTCTCCATTCAAGAGAGTTAAATTAAAATTTTTAATTTAACTCTCGAGAGTGGAGAAATACCGTAACCCGCATGGGAAATTGAAGGAGAATTTGTTTCTCCTATTATTTAACACGAACTTGATTTCAACATTTCAAATTAATGCGTTTGAAATTAATGCGGGGAAAGGCACGAGACATTTTAATCTTCTAGAGGATTACAGATTTTTCCACCACTGGTTCAGCGGGGTTAAAACGCCGTAATAATGGGAGAAATATGTTTATGCTGCAGTTTTTCAATAGAAGCGGAATATTTTAATAGAAATATAAAAGAGTCTATATTTCATTTTGTTAAATATTTTTCTCGATTAGCACTAGGAATAAACTGTGTTCAATATTTAAAATAAAACCTTTGTAATTTTCCTTATGATCAGTTGGGCGTAAAATAAATATAGTAGTTCAGTGTACAACATGTGAATATTGTTTCTTTTTTTTGTCACATCCTGTTATAAAGGTTTAACCAAAACAAGTTATTCAATACATCCATTGTTTGTCAAGTTTACTCAATCACATACATATACAATTGTGTGCGTTAGTTGTTAATACTTCATACTGCTTTAATTACATAATTTAACAGCTGAAGTCATCAAATTATATTATATATATAAAAGCAAACAAAACAATATAGTATTCCTAAATGGTTTCGGTTTCGGTTTCTGATTCGGTTTCGGTTTCGGTTTCGACGATGAATAGTAAAAATGTCTATTTGTCAGAATACTTCACATTTTGTTTCGCGCAGCACAAAAACATACTTCCCTTGTTTTCTACGCAAATTTGCAAGGACATATTGCTAAGTGAAGTGATAAAACAATTCCAAAAAACACAGCCGCGAGACAATAAATACAAAACTAAATTGCATATCTAACTTGGCAGTATAACACAATCAACGCATGACGTGGTTTTATAGTCCAGTATATCACAGGCGTTGGTACAGACCGACATATTTTTCAGTTCTCCCTACGACAGCATAATCTTCCGATATCAAAATAAAAATCCCTTAACCTTTCTTATTTCTTGTATTATTCATATATAGGAGAAATATTTATAGCGCATCAGTTAATCTATGACATGTAGTTACAGATGTAATGATTTGATTTGATTTTTTGTGTTTAACGCCACTTTCAACAATATTTCAGCTATATCATGGCGACCAGTTTTAGTGGTGGAGGAAGCCGGAGTACCCAGGGAGAACCACCGATCATGGGCAATCAACTGGTAAAGTTTATCACTTGCGGCTGTGAGTCGAGTGCACTTTGTATTTACAAAGCCGGGCGCAAACCAACGCGGTATTGGTGATAGGTTTGTATGAGTTGTTAGGTAATCCAGCTACCTGACTCATTGAGCCACCCGGGCCCCTAGATACAGGTGTATGACAGGATATTAAAGAAAAGATTGTTTTAACATTTTTTCTTGTTCCATCGAAACCACACCTTTGTTGCATGGTTGATGCGACGTCTGTATATACACCCCCTACACACACAGCATTCAATGATTTGATTTGGTTTTGGTGTTTAACGCCACTTTCAGCAGTATTTCAGCTATACCATGGCGACCAGTGGTAGTGGTGGAAGAAGCCGGTGTACCCGGAGAGAACTACCGACCATGGGCAAGTAACTGTTATAAACTTTATCACTTGCGACTGCGAGTCGAGTGCTCCTTTTTTGTAATTTACAAAGCCGGAAATATTCAATGAATATATATATAAACACTCAAACATATATATAGTAACCTATTTATTATTTACCCGTGCCTGTACCAAGCCAGGAAAGTGAGCGGTCATGCGGTCATATATTTGTGTGTTAGTGATATCGATTTGTCTTCTTTCTACGAGGGGTCCCGGTTGGCTCAATGAGTTAGGTCGCTGGGTATAACGACTCATACAAGCCTATCACCAATACGGCGTGGGTTCGCGCCTATCTTTGTAAATTACAAAAAATGGTTCACTCGACTCACAGCCGCAAGTGATATAGTTTACTAGTTGCTTGCCCATGGTCGGTGGTTATCTCTGGGTACTCCGGCTTCCCCCACCACTAAAACTGGTCGCCATGATATAGCAGAACTATTGTTGAAATTGGCGTTAAAATTCCAAAAATCAATCAAATCAATCATCTTTCTACGATTTTATTCTATTGATTTTGGAACTGCTCCGCGAGTGGGATATTTCTTTTGTTGTTTTTTTTTCCTTTTTTGTCTTTACTATCTTATCATACGTATGTTTGTCCTACATACCAACAATAATAAAGTACATGTATAATCTATATTTACATGTAATTACAGCTGTCGTGTCTTTTATCAAGATCATATTTTAATATATCATTTTTATTAACTGTATTCACATACATGTATGTTGTAAACAGAAAGTCATGTCATTGGGTACATTTCCCAAATTAAGAGACATATTTCAAGACTTCCCGTAAGAAACTTGAGAAATCAATTAAAACATAGAAGTGTGTTTGAATAATGAATGTTTTGTACAGCATCAACATGTATAATGTTATGTAATTTCTAAACCCTAGTAACTTCTAATATATAATGTTCGATATATTGTAGTGATTTGTTATCTTATGTGAAACGTTTTGCGGCTGTCATCATGAATTGTTCGACCATTAATGGATTTCATATCTCCACTAATGGCAAGACATGTTCTAAATGTAACCATTAGGACATTCCCACAACGAGTCCTTGATATATTTAATACATAAACTATGCAAATGCTTTATTTTGATTGGATGATTAGTGTTTACTATATTTGAACATTGTATGCTTAATTGTGACGGGTGACTATACCTAGTGACGGGAACAATACCAGATTCAAACGATTTGCAGGTGCCGTCGTGGTCGTGATCATATGGTAGTTGCATTTATGACTACCTGTGCTATCAGTTCCTATCACCACTTACGTTGTGAGTTCGGACCCAGCTCACTCGATACAACATTATGTGATAAAGTTTGTCAGTGACTTGCGATAGGTCGGTGATTTTCTCCGGTTACTCCGGTTTCCTCCACCAATAAAACTGACCGATACAATATAACTGAAATATTGTTGAAAGTGGCGTAAAATACCATAAACCGTACTACCTCAAACGATTTACCGCGTGCACTATGCCTGAGGAATATAGTTCCCCACGTTATGTTAACTACCTCTGTTGAAATAGACTACGAACTAAATTATATTATTAAAAAAATTAATTAAATAACGTATCTATTACAGGAAAATAAAAAAAAAACATTCCACAAATGACAACATTCCACATATGACAATGTAACCAACATAATTTTATCGTAGAAAGTAACATAGCACACGCATGATTTTTTCATGTGAACAGACAGAATAAGACAATAAAAAATAGACGGCTTCCAGTGCTCAACGCAGACAGCTACCTACCACGTCCCAAGTTGGCGCTTTGGAGGAGCCCACTCGATGGTCTAATTGTCAAGTTTTAATGGTCGCGTACCATTGTGGGTGAGTGTTTGAAGAGTGCAAGTACGTTGTACTTTAGAGATCCCATTTTGTAAATTTCGAACATTAGTAGGCACATTGTAGCTGCCACAAAGGGTTATTTCTAATTCCCTGTCCAACTCTCCACAGTCGTTGCCTTGACTGTTTCCTTTCTTCCCCATTTCTTATGCATTACATTGTAGAACTTGTTCTGATCCTATATATGCATGAAATATTTGCTCTTGGACGTTAAGATATTACAACAACTCAAACATTCATCCTTAGATACTTTGGCACAATAACAGCAATCACGTGTCTGATAATGGTCTTAATACGTGAAATAATTATAGATAAGCTAATGCAAACATAAATGTCAAAGGAAATCACGGATTAAATAGTCATAGATGCTAATGTTTCTTAGTCTAGGGTATTGTTATATTATAATGCCAAATATCCGTTAAAAATATTGAGAAAACACTTATTGTGAATTCATAATGTCAAAGGGAAAAAGGCATTAAATAGTAAGAGAAGTCAATGTGTCTTAGACTAGAATATTGTATATATTCTGATGTTCAAATCCTTTAAAAAACATTGAACAAAAGCACATATTGTGAAGTCATCATGGCAAAGGGAAACACAGATTAAATAGTAAAAGAAGCCAATGTTTCTTAGCCCAGAGAATTGCTTAGACTATAATGGCAAAACCGTTTTAAAATATTGAACAAAACACACTTATTGTGATTTCTTTATTTTATTTCTATCGTGGAAAACCGATTTCATTGGTTTTTGATGAATTCATAAACCCACGAAATTAAGTGCACCATGAACATGTAACAAGAAAAATAACTTTTATTGTGAATTCATTTTTTTTACAGTTAAATAATAATTATCATTTCATTGGTTTTCGATGATATCCGCAACCCACGAAATTAAGTGCACCGTGAATAGCACATTTAGCAAGAGAAATTATTTGTTTGTATCAAAAGTACGAATTTATATGTAAACGAAAAATTTACTATGCATTGATAGTCGAAAATGGATCCAAGGAAAATAAACGAAACCACAGTTTTACAAATCTAAAAAGTGGATCTACTACGTCGTCTAAAGACCAATCACAATATTATTGTGATAAAGTATGACTCAAAAACCATAGTTTATTGCAGAAATCCATTGGAACATTGAGGGATAAAATATGTTTAAAGTACGTTGTGGAATATTACCTAAGCGATATAACGCCAGTTTGACATTAAACTATCTAGTATAGTGTGTCTGAACCAGCTGTTGACAAACTATATAATACAATGTATATCTAAGAATCGTTTGGAATGTTCTATTAGTTACATGTGGAAGATGTCTACAATTATTGGAGATATGAAATCCATTAACGGTCGAACAATTCATGATGACAGCCGCAAAACGTTTCCCCATAAGATAACAAATCGCTACAATGTATCGAATGTTACATATTAGGAGCCATTCCGGCTCTGCAATTACATAGCTATGCAGTACAAACGTCCATTACTTAAATGCACTATTATAAATTGTAAAAATGTAATGCAAGAACAATTTGATTAATTGATTCTTGATGTTTGGTGTTTTAACACCAATTTCAACAATATTTCAGTTATATCATGGCAACCAGTTTTAGTGATGGAAGAATCCGGAGTACCCGGAGAGAACCACTGACCATGGGCAAGAAACTGGTAAACTTTATCACATGTGGCTGCGATTCGAGTGCAATTTTTGTAATTTACAAAGCCGGGTGCTAACCCACGCCGTATTGGTGATAGGCTTGTATGAGTTGTTAGATCCAACGATCTAACTCATTGAGACACCCGGGCCCCAGAAAAATTTGAAGTAGGACAGAAAAAAAACAATAGCAAACAAAAAAACAGAAGGACAAACAATGAGGTACAAATCACTGCAAGAAACAATGCAGAAAGAAGTCATTAGGATTCTACAGTTATAGAACTAATCACGATGACGCCGTACAGAAGCCATTCCGTTCATTATTCAAACGCACGTTTATAAATTATAAAAATGTAATGCAAGAAAACATTGCAGATATGGAAGGGGTAATTAGAAGAAAGGCAGACAAAACGATGGAAAACAAAAGAACAAGGGGACAAAAGGACAAACAATGACCTACAAAACACCACACAGGGAACAACAGATTGACGTTAGAGAAAACGGAAGGGCGTTCGAGAATGAACACTCCAGACACAGAGTCAATAATCCACACAAAACGTTGCACAAAGACAAACAAGAAAAAGCTAGACAGAAAACTAAAATGATACGCAACCACAGACATCACGAACAATCTCGGAGTAAAACCAGGTTTCTCGCGAAAGGTTATGAATTCCTGATTTGCAAAAAACGCACGTCCTGTTACTAAATGTAAACCCTAGTAAAAATCTTTAAATCATTTTTAACTTAATTGCACTTAAAGCATTGCCTTATCCATACTTAAACGTATGTTTTCCCAGGTGTCGCATAAAACTAAAATTGTTTAGTTAAAGATATTGATCTACATCGTGATACCACAGACGTTAGCTGATTTTGTAAGACTACTAGCTTTATCTAAAGTGTCATTTTTAATTTGTAGACACCATTCTAATCATATAAGATATTTATGGCTGCCCTGGCTCTGTATTATTTAAAAGGTGTAAACTATCTTTTATTTTCTGTTTGATTCTTCAGACTTTAGACCGTCGAGATTGAAGAATGTTCAAAGAAACCATGTAATTGTCGATGTATGACATTGATATGTCTAACTAGTATATCCTTGACAAGAAAAGTTACCAGAGGAGGTAACCAGAAGCCATACATCGAAAAAGGACAGACAATACAATGCCTGAAAGAAACAGGGACAAAACGACAAATAATGATCTATAAACACTACACAAAAAACAAAATATTTAGCATTTAACCGGAGATGAACTTAGATGCTACCAACGGGTTAGCAAATATTACATTTACGTATACATATCCATGATTTTGTTCTGTATTATTCAAAATGATGGGAATTGTTTTTCTTGTTTTGTTTTGTTTTTTTCATTTTTTATACTCTTTTCCATTTGTTTTTGTGTTTCTTTTTTTCCCTTTAATTTTTCTTTCCTTTATCCATTTTTTCATTTTTGTATTTTTTTTCTGTTCATTCCTTGATTTTGAGGTTTGGCAGAGTATCTCGATAATTTCAACCCCTGTCGTCATGGATTGGTTTGTCCACCATCTCTCTTGCTTCTTGTTAACGGAATATTAGAAAATTTTCAAAAATGTTCAGTAAAAGTGAATCAATGTAGCAGTAAAAATGTTCCCGACTTAAAACGTAATTTTTCACAATCCGATCATTACGTTATTCATTACTATTCATGATTTGTATCAAGAGTAACACAACGGTTGCCTCCAGTGGATCATGTACTGCTTACCCTACCGGTACGCAGGGCCCGGGTGGCTCAATGAGTTAGGTAGTTGGATTACCTAACAACTCATTCAAGCCTATCACCAATACGGCGTGGGTTCGCGCCCGGCTTTGTAAATTACAAAAAAGGGTGCACACGACTCGCAGCCACAAGTGATAAAGTTTACCAGTTACTTGCCCATGGTCGGTGGTTCTCTCCGGATACTCCGGCTTCCTCCACCACTAAAACTGCTCGCCATGGTATAGCTGAAATATTGTTGAAAGTGGAGTTAAAACATCAAAAATCAATCAATCAATCTGTTGTCCATTGTATTGTCTCCCTTCCCATTTATGGTTTCTGATAACCCTTTCGGTATCTTCAAAATGTTATTACAGATTTTCAGTATTTATAAGATATTTACATTGACGAGTTGACAGAAATAATTACATTCATTCCTCAGGAATATGTATTTCATTTTTGAATTATTAATGGCCGTTTTAAAGATTAGTGTATGGTGATTAACGCCTCTTTGAACAATATTTCAGCTATATCGTGACGGTCAGTTGTATTGGTGGAGGCAACAGGAGTACCAGAAGAAAACCACCACAGTTTTAAAGAAGTGGTCACCGATATGAATAGGTGTATTGATATTATACATTTTTGTAAATATCATGATATTGAATTATTCAAATTTTTCTCATAACTGCTCGATAATTCTATACTTGTCTAAAATAGCTAACGAACAATAATTAGATAGTCATTCTACAAAAAGGTCACAATGACCAAGATAACGAGGCTCAGACAGTACTATTTGCTAAAGTGGACAAATAAGCGTCTTTGCAATCAAAACACATAATAATGGTCATTCTTAAGTGTCAAAAGAAACTAATAACAATGTTTCTCTTTACTAACGAACTTTCGAAGCCTAAAACAGCATAATATGATTTCAAAAGTGGACATTATGTCGGCCAGACAGTCAGATTACGATAAAAAAAAATAGATGTCCAATTTAGCGCAAATGTAGCGTTTCTGGAATAAGCTTCATCAGGAACGCAAGTGACCATTATTTCGGCCAGAATAGTCAGTTGATACTAAAAATCTAGACACCCAATTCTGCTTTTATGATACGTTTCTGGAATAACCTTCATGAGGTACGCTAATAGTCAGAATCTTGAACAGCAAAATATTTGTAAAAGTCTTTATAAACCACTGGACCTACACACCCAATCGGCCAAGGTTGTCTATGCCCGATGAAAAAGTAATTGCAACAAAAAAGGGACTGGGTGGCTCAATGAGTTAGATGTATGGATTACCTAACAACTCATACAAACCTATCACCAATACGATGTGGGTTCGCGTCCGGCTCTGTAAATTACAAAAAGTTTACGAGTTGCTTGCCCATTGTCGGTGGTTCTCTCCGGCTTCTTCACCACTAAAACTGGTCGCCATGATATAGCTGAAATATTGCTGAAAGTGGTGTTAAACATCAAATCAAATAAAAAAGAATGAAAAAATACCACACTGTCGGAAGAGTTCCAAATTCAATAGAAAAAATTGATATCCATTGCATACATATACATGACCGCTCTCACTTTCCTCGGTTGGTGGCTTAGTAAATCTAGCCTGTGGGTCCGAAGCTATCCTCTTAGTGAGAATGGATGGCAAGAAAATAAAAGAATGGAATGTCATTTGAAAATAAGATAAGAAAGAAACTTTCGACTAAGAAAAAACTGACAACATCTACTACTATCACGGCAATTCCACCTCTTCTTTGATACAAGAAAATTTTAGAAATATGAGATGTGCTTAGTACCAACTCCGAACGTGTGTTTTTTTGTTTTAAGCCCAATGTTGCTTCTTTCTCTGGATTGTACTTTTAATTTGTATGTACCTGGAATATTAAAATTATTTATCTCTTAATACAAGTAGCTCATATGCCAGAACTTTATTCACATGCACATAAACAACATCCCTTGTTGTTCCTGTGCCAATTCGCATACTATTTGGCAATATTATCCAGCGGAGAAAATCATCTGTTGTACTCGGAGCGGATACGGAAACTTTCCGGAGTTTGGAAAAAAGACTTGGTAATAAAGAAAACCCTTTAAATAACCAGGATCGGATTCTTTCCTTTTCATCGGAAACCGCATCGATGGTGTAAAGGTCAACATGGTCGTCCTACGAAAACCAAGGAATCTTCATATACTTAAATAAGTGTTGCTTTATAATCATTGGCAATTTTGTCAAAATTTTGTATATCAATTCTAAGTGGGTCTTTACCGGACATGATTACGCTGTTATAATGTTGTCATTACTTCCGGATTAATTATAGTAATAAAACCGTAGATATCACATTTAATGCACACGACACGTTTCTGGGATCGGGTACGCTCAAAATCAAAAGACTGCAACGCGAAATAATTTAACAGTCTTTAGGAGCAATACAATCAAAGGACATATCCATGTGCTAAATTGACCTGATTATTGAAGTTAATATTATCTGTTTTTATTTGACATTTATCACCAGGTGTCAAACCAGTAATTCAACAAAAGTAGTCCCTTTTAAAGAAAAAAGTTCATTTCACTTTGTTGTATTGTGAAAAATACTTAATAGAATGGAATAATTAAAATTGATAATTGAAGTTAAATGGATAAGGATTATTTTGATCCCAAAATTTGATAGATTTAGTTGTATTTTAATATGGATATGAAGGATTTGATGCATGACCTATAAATACGGAATTTCTGGGGGATGACGGAGCTTTTTGTTAGGGTAGGTAATTTCCATAGCCTGGCATTTCACTGCAAGACTGTAAACATAGCCTGATATTTTAACAGTACGTAGAGGAATCCTGAATTTTTTCAGAAAATGTATGGTCTTCGAAAGGTTAAACTTAAGATAAAATGGCCAGGTAGGCTCGAAAAAACACAAATTTAGTAGCAAATGTTAATGAAATGAATTATAGGTTTCACACCTTAAATAACCAAAAATAGAAAATTACACATATGTTGCTCTTGTATATATGTTTGATTATATCGATATGTTATATAATATATATCTATTTTAACAACTAAGTATTCCTTAAGGCATTGTTAATTGAGGTTCGTCGAAAACCCCCATCTCCAACTTCAATTTCAAACAAAGAGAAAATAAAAATAAAAATAAATTGCGAAATATAATAAACAGAAAATAAACGAAAGGCAATATAGAGTGTACCACAGGGAGGAAAGTAAAATCGGAAAACGACGTAAAATACACCAAATAATATTTATATAATTTGAATGACTTCAAATCCTCCCACTTAAAAACCGAAGGAAGAATAAAGTATTTACAATCCAGAGACACTGGTAACATTGGGTACACACAAGACAAAGGACGAAGGAAAACAATACACAAAAACGTAACACTGCAGGGAAAAGTGAAAAGGTGAGCAACACGGAGTCAACAAGAAACCGGGGGTTGAATCCAGGTGCTCGCGAAGGGTAAGCAGTTCTTGCATCTTATAAGACACCCGCCATATTACTCAATATACATTTACAAAGGATATGTCCGAGAACAATCAGTGTACTATGTAAAGAAAAACCAGATGGCGCTGAAGGGTTATACCACTTTTCTTTAGAATGTCCAATCCTATGTGCAAAACAGATACAGCTGGAGGCTCAGGATATGTTAGAATGTCCCTTGCTTTCAAATAATCGACGTCAAATTTTTAATGTATTTTCCGCTGTATACTGTGATAAGCACCATGATATTAATTTCAGGCTACTTTAGCCAAGTGTCAGTTTTTATTCGGCGACATTGGCTATAATATTAATATATGATTTTGGTTATTTCACGACTGATTTGTAAATCCATATATATATATATATATGGTATTATGTTATGCTTGCATTAAATTGTGCATATAGTATTATTTTTTTCTAATGAAACTAATATTTCTCGAGAAATAACCGTTATTGTATATGATCATTCTTTTTTTTTTTCGAAATCACTATTATTTTAGTACTTCAATTATGTTTTATTTATCATTATGTTCATATGTAACTATTTTTAGTAGAGTTCGTGTAGCTCGATGTTTAGTTTTAGTTGTTCTCTTTCTTCTGTTTCTGTTAGCTATTGTGTTGCCTGTCCTTCGATTTACGACTTCTGAATACACCTCTGGGATCTTTAAACTTTTCTTAAACAATGTTAGACGCACCGTCATCTATATACCACGGTGATCGGTATACCCTTGTAAAGGGGTGGTTTCTAAATAAAATATTCCTTTTTTTTTTAAATAAAATATGCATATGTGAACGGATTTTATTGACCCCAACCTACCCTCATAGTGAACAATAACAACGTATATATTTAACTTAGTGTGTACGGCACGTTTTTAGAAGATCCTTCAATAATCGCTCAATGCCAAAATATTTGAACACAAAATAATTTAACAGTCTTTGACAACAAGAAAGTGAAAGGGCCTCTGAACCCGATAGCAAACCTCGGCCATGGTCCTCAGACAGCTGAACCTTATTTTGAATAATAATTGTATGATTTGTAGTCACCATCATTACATGGTTAACCGTTACAGAATATATGTGTTTTTAATGACCACGAACATGTTTCACTTTTTTGCCGATCCTTTCCTCATGCATGACTTAACACTGTGTTTGTAGCTACAGCAACACGACAGGTGCCACTGATGGAGGAGGAACTGGCTACCCTTTCGCAGCACCTGAGTTCACCCCCGGTTCATGTTGCTCGAACTTTTGTTGATCGCTGTTTGTCCATTTTATTTTGGCCATTGTGTTGAATGTCCTTCTGCGAATTAGGGATTGTAATTATTTCTTTAGTATCTACAAACTATTCTTAGGTACTGTAAAGTGCGGTGAATTATAAAATACCCAGTGTATGTATTGCTGACTCCGCTGCTTCATTCATCTCTATGACTTCATCAGTGGTACATAATACTTTCCTTATCTATATAATTGAGATTTCAAGATTTTGTTAGCAACCTCAGACACACACAGGTGTACAAGAGGACAATATGCATGTATAATACATTCAAATGGCAAGACAGGACATAATACATATATATAAATACACACTTAATATGGCAAGACATAATAATAACGTGTATAAATACACACATAATATCACAAATATTTCATAACTTTCTTTAAGAAAATAGCTAGTTTTCTATGTACTTGTACATTAAAAATAGACAACAAACCACCAAATTTATTCATATTAGGATTAGTTTTGTAATAATTCGGTATAAATTTTGATCTCAATTCTGATACAACTGGATGTACACAGGTAAATAATAAATGATATCAAATATTTTTTATTTTTTATGTGGAATCCATTGTCAGTGAATGAATCTCCTCTAATTACCAAGTCCTATAGTTTAAAATAGGTACATGTATTATAAAATTAAAGGTCTACATCTGAAGGTCACTGATATATATATATACCAATGATTGACCATTTACTGTTAATTGGAGACCAGTAATGACAGTTCTTGGCCACGTTAGTTCAAGCGCTGTAATCAAATTCATGGACAATTAGGAAAATAAGATCATAAAAAGGAAACATATTATAATTATTGTACAAGACCTATAATAGTCACAGTAACTTCTAATTTAGGTAAGGAATTGCTTTGTACATGGGTAATCATTATCATTAGTATACAAGAACACTCCCACAGACCTATAAAAATTGTAAAAATGGCTTCTAATTTTGGTAAGAAATTACTTTTCGCATGAGAGATTTTATTCATTACGATCACCTTGTCAAACATCAAGATAAACAAAGAGAGAACAAATTAATTTTCAATGAGATGATGATGCGGCCCGCTTTGTACAAGACCAACACTCGTAAATTGTGGGTAGACATGTGGCTCCACTCAGACACAGTCTGTGGGTAGACATGTGGCTCCACTCCGTCACATTATCCTGAGTTCGAGCCAACAAGTCTTTGTTCTTACTTCTTAGTGTTGCACGTTAAGCAGAGGAGCAACAAACGTCAATTTCATAGTTGTTGAAATGACGTGGCCGGGTTTCGAACCCACGACTAATCACATTCACGGAGAGCATTCTAACTAGTACAACACCAATGCAGTTTGTATCTTAAGAATGTCATTGTAAGCGACTGTTGTTAAACCAACATAAGTCATTATGATTTACCTTTGACATTTATCTTCGTACTTGCACTTTTCTGTAATGGACTTGACACAAAGTGCTTGTATTACCAGTGATTTATTTTCATCTGACGAAATAGCTCATATTTCCATTTATCAGCTGTTGACAGGAAATGAAATCATTATTTCCCATTTTGTCTTTGCAAATTGATTAATAAGCTTTCTCTCTGTGCGACATTAAATTGAAGGGAAAAAAACAAAAAACAAAACAGAATATTTGTTCAATAAATAGAGAAATGAAATACAATAAGAAGACATTTGGCCATATAAGGGTTCACTAGGTGGGTCGGTGACAGTATGAAATTGGATATACCACTATATATATACAATTGCGTTCTTTCACCACGGAGCTTGTGAGTTCAATAACCCCCCGAGAAGAAGAAAATGTAAAAGTGCTTACAAAATAAAACAAAAACGAAAAAATACCACAATTCAGAACCAGTCCCAAAATACAATAGAAAAATCGTAGAAAAATACAAAATCTCTACCTCTTACACACGAATAATCCTGAGTAAAAATTGTAATGTAATTAGTTGTCATAAAAATGTCGTCCTTGAAGAGAAAGCGTTATTTATCAGACGACAAACAGAAACATGAAATTATAAGTTATGCAAAGGAAAATCCAAAATTAACACAACAACAAATTGCCGATAATTTGACAATTAAATGGGATCTATTTATACTTATGTATTTGTACAAGTGCAAAATGTATGTCAGTAGAGTTGAAACAATTTGAGAAAGTTTATCTTTTCATTTGATCACATGACTTCTGGTTTTCAATATCCCTCAGTTTATCTCCAAACTACCGACTGCACAGAAGGTGGCGGGTTAACGAGGGAGCACTGTACATGGACGGTCACCTTAATTGCTTGGCACATGCGCTTCCATGAAAAGTGGTGTATTTAATGTTATGGACTTCAATTAAATATCCACCACTGGCCATTATAGCACCTGAATCTCCATACCACAATAAACGAAAAAAAAAACAAGGACGATGAAAATGCTTAGTCGTGCGACAAGGCAATGTATCTCAGACAAGATATGTATCTACGAATGAACTGATTAACGGGATTATACACTGGCTTTGTTTACGATAACATGTAGAGGGTCGATGTGTTTTTGTAGTCATGTGTAAAATGTAAATTGGAAATATGCGATGGAAATGCATAGTTAATAGTTTGCAGTTTGAGAAAGTATGTCAAGCTTAAAAATACCAAAGGGGTAAATAAAGGAAGAACAGACAATATATAATAGCCAAAAGAACACACAATGATCTACAAAATACTACACATAAAACTACAGACTGAGCAATACGAACCCATTACAAACCGAGCATGAACTCAGATTTTTCGGAAGCTCAAGCCGTTCCTGCTCCATTAGAGGCACCCGTGATGTAACTCCTGTTTTGTAGATCGTTGTTTGTCCTTTTTGTCCTTTTCCTTTTACCCATTGTGTTTTCTGTTCTTCTTCGATATACGGATTCTGATTGGCCATTGTGTTTTCTGTTCTTCTTCGATATACGGATTCTGATTGTCCCTTTGATATCTTTTGCCCCTTTTTTTTTGGCCATTGTGTTTTCTGTTCTTCTTCGATATACGGATTCTGATTGTCCCTTTGATATCTTTTGGCCATTGTGTTGTCTGTTCTTCTTCGATATACGGATTCTGATAACCCTTCAAACTCCATTTACAAATACGGTGGTAAGTCATGAATAAGAAAAGCAGCGGATTTTGTAATACGACAAACGGAACATATCCGTGGTCATGTGTGGCACACATTTTCGGTAACGGTGAACCAAGTCATGGTTGTCATTCCAATATCTATATATTTAACACACAACGTGATTTGTTGATCTCAAGGCTATACAAACTAAAGAGTGCAGTTACTTGGAATATTTCGATAATAATGTATAATGTATGAAGATGAGAACGGAGAACGCGGATTAATACATATGTTAAATCATACAATAAATTAATTTAAGCATAAGCCAAGTTTGTAAATAACAAAATGGAAATCAGAATTCTTACATCGAAGACGGACAAAACATAGAGCATACACGTTAAGCTCGTAGAATGAATTATCACTTCCTTGACCATAGAAACGACAAATTGTGTTCATAAATTCTTTAGGGAAAGATGCGAGCATAGTCGAGATTACAGAATAAATCTGAGAGAATAAATTACTTAGTGCAAATAGTTGTTTTACTCTCTTGTTATGTGTATTGGAATATGAATGATAATCCATCTAAGCTATGGAAAGCTCATTGTTTATAAATTAATTCCTGTAATTGTTGCAACGTTAGCAAGTTTTTTTTTTATTTCACATCCTTGATTTTGTGTATGACTGATGCTATGTTGTCCATATTGAATACTGTTCAACGACAGAGGTAGAATTAGAATGAAAAAAAAACCTGCATTGTCTGAGCAGTTAACAAATGCAATAGAAAAATTGTACAAACGTAGGAAAATTAGATACCCCTAACACATGATCATGACCGCTCATTATCCTGCTTTGACACAGACACTTCAATAAAAAGCTAGGAGATGGTGTGGTCATGTATGTGTGTCCTAGGTATATCGATTTTTCCTCTTTTAATGTGTTTCTATTGGATGTTCGAACTGTTGCCACACTCTTGTATTTTCCCCTCATTTTATTCAAAATGTTTGCTGTTATAGCATGACAACATGACTTATTGCGGGAGACTACTCCATCGTCATGACACTTAGCCATTTATAACACATGGGATCATCTATTGATGATGAGGCCAACCATATGAAGTCCCAGGCTATGAACGAACACCCTGCCTACTGCACCGACTTAATCAAGGGAAACATGTACTAGATCACACACTTGTAAATATACTACGATACTCGAATCTCTAGGTTATTTACCTAATTTTGTTACAACATTTTGCAGTGTTATTTTTATTATTTATTATCCATTTGATGTTGATGTGACATTATTTGAAATTAACTCTCCATGTTTCTGATAATCGCACTTGAATATCAGTAAGGATAATGCATAATTTGTATTAACAAATATTATTGCAATAGTTATGAAAAAAATAATTTTTATTGTGTAATATTTTAGAATTTTACAGAAGAATATTAGTAATTTCTTGTACTTTTTGTCTGTCTCGTTGTAATAGTCATATTTAAATAGAACACACAAGACTAATTGATAGCTAAAAGTATAGAAAGTCATCATGTTTCTTTTAGCGACGAATTACATCAAACAGCAGACATTACATAGACAATTTATTACTTTAATATTTGTAAATAATTGTATCTTGATGGCTGTGTTAGTGTTACGTCCGACGTATGTCATTATATAACACGTTATTTCGTGTGTTTTTTTGTATAATATGAGAAATAGTTATCATTGTAATTCAAATTTCATCCAATAATCATTTTATTGCATAATAAGAACCATTTAAAGATACAAAGAGAGTAATCAAAAGCCAGAAATGGAAGAAGGACAGACAATGCAATATGCAAAAGAAGGACAAACAATTATCTACAAAACAATATATACAAAACTAAAAATTGAGCAACACGAACCCCACTGAAAAAATATATGTTGTTTTTTTCTTCACCCTGTGTCTTGTGTTCTCAATGTAACCAGTGTCTCTGGATTGTCCTTTCTTGATTTCCCTTTCGGTATTTCAAAACGTTTATTCAAAATTAACTTTAAACACCATATCAAACAAAATAGTCCACAACTGTATAAATAAGAGCATGCTTTAATCATGATTCATTAATGCAATATTACAGCTTCTGATTACCCCTTTGGTATCTTCAAAATGTGCTTGCACAGTTCAGTAGGGATAATAATGTAGATACCAAAGTTAGTGCATACGACGCGTATCTGGAATAACCTTCATCGGGTACGCTCAAAGTCAAAAGATTGGGAAACCAAGTAAACAATAAGGGTAATAACAAAATTACCGAACTCCGAACAATCTGCCAAAGGGAAAGGCAAAAATCATAAGTATATATACAGACAAAATCAGTCAACAACCTGAAAACTGTGAAAACCGTAATGACCCTGACTTAGTACAGGCATTTCCAAAGAAATGTTGGGTTGAATCAGTTATTATGGCGCCAAATCTCCCGCTTTTATTACGGTTCAAAGGTTTCGGTTGTCACTATAACAGAATTTATAACAATACTGGAACAAAATAGGTAAAATATTAGTCAAATGCAATAGAAAAATTGTACAAACGTAGGAAAATTAGATACCCTAACACATGATCATGACCGCTCATTTTCCTGCTTTTACACAGACACTTCAATAAAAAGCTAGGAGAGGGTGTGGTCATGTATATGTGTCCTCGGTATGTCGATTTTGCCTCTTTTAATGTGTTTCTATTGGATGTTCGAACTGTTGCCACACTCTTGTATTTTCCTCTCATTTTATTCAAAATGTTTGCTGTTATAGCATGACAACATGACTTATTGCGGGAGACAACTCAGTTAATGTCCCTATATAATCTCTCATTTAATTCAGCCATCGTCATGACACTTAGCCATTTATAACGCATGGGATCATCTATTGATGATGAGGCCAACCATATGAAGTCCCAGGCTATGAACGAACACCCTGCCTACTGCACCGACTTAATCAAGGAAAGCATGTACTAGATCACACACTTGTAAATATACTACGATACTCAAATCTCTAGGTTATTTACCTAATTTTGTTACAACATTTTGCAGTGTTATTTTTATTATTTATTATCCATTTGATGTTGATGTGACATTATTTGAAATTAACTCTCCATGTTTCTGATAATCGCACTTGAATATCAGTAAGGATAATACATAATTTGCATTAACAAATATTATTGCAATAGTTATGAAAAAATCATTTTTATTGTGTAATATTTTAGAATTTTACAGAAGAATATTAGTAATTTCTTGTACTTTTTGTCTGTCTCCTTGTAATAGTCATATTTAAATAGAACACACAAGACTAATTGATAGCTAAAAGTATAGAAAGTCATCATGTTTCTTTTAGCGACGAATTACATCAAACAGCAGACATTACATAGACAATTTATTGCTTTAATATTTGTAAATAATTGTATCTTGATTGCTGTGTTAGTGTTACGTCCTATGTATGTCATTATATAACACGTTATTTCGTGTGTTATTTGTATAATATGAGAAATAGTTATCATTGTATATTCAAATTTCATCCAATAACCATTTTATTGCATAATAAGAACCATTTAAAGATACAAAGAGAGTAATCAAAAG